>VVHJ01021284.1:20050-38946 GCA_015107715.1 Tylochromis polylepis
AGTGGAAGAAGAGAGGATAAAAAGGGAGGGGGAGGTGATGACAACAGGAGGGATGGAAATTGAGTCACTGCTCAAATCCAGGGCAATATTTCTGGTTGTGTTGGCATATTTGGAAGTCTACTTTTTCTATTCTGCTGGTTTCTTTTCAAGCCAGAAATGCACAGAAAATGGATTTCACAGAGTAAATAGGATAGTTTGGAACAAGCTTGTATATGCAAATTCTTCCCATCTAGAAAACTTGTAAATATTATGCTCCACACCCACCTCCACCGCACCAGTAGCAACTGTTGTGTAATGAGCTCCAAAGACCCCTCTGTATCACATAAAATTATATTTCAAAATATCAATTGTCAGTCTATTTCTTCTTTGATACCTTTATGAACCCTTCTTACTACCACCACATTAACAAGTCACTTTTAGCTGCTCCCTTATTCACAAGGCATTACCACAGCAGGTAGCTCCACATATTTGAGTTTTTAGCCATTTGTGTCTCCTCCCGAGATCAAACCAGGGGTCTTTTGCTTGTTAAGCAAATGTGAAAAACTACTACACCACGAAGCCACTTAATAAGAGGACTAATACAGATATTTTGGGTCATGATTGTTGCTGTTACTGTTAGGGTGATAAAATTAATATTCATCCTTTGTTATTTGTTTGTTTTCACAATAAAAAGAGCAAATACAGAACATATATTTTTAAAAAGCTTATATATCTGAAAACAAGGTTATTTTTGGTAACTAAAGCCTCTAAACTCCACCTCTGTCACAAATGAGGTAACAATATCAAGTGAAAGCTCTCAGCATGTAGTATACGATAATCAGACACTCCTAAATCCCGCACCGAGCCGCTCCCAAAACTTAGTTTGCTGGCAAAAAGCTCTAAAAGTAAAAGCCAATGTGTCCATAACACCACCAATCAGAAGACACAAATCAGATCACATGATATTTAAACAGGTCAAATTATCATTATGTTGTTTGTACCTTAACGTACCTGGCATGACGAGTACAGTCAGATTATTATTTTTTTTTTTTTAAAACATCATATTATTTTATATTAATGTCATATTTATCTTTATTTATTCTGAGCACAGTTTATGGTGTAGTTATTGTGTAAGGTCTCCTGTTATTGTTAAGCAACAAGGTGTTCTGTTTTATTGCTGATCAGTTTGTTCCAAGTCCATTTTTACTGATTTTTGTCCTCTGTCTTGTCCAGAGAGGCAGACTTTGAGGTTTAAAAAGTGCACTTGGACATAATAACTTTTTTTTTTTTGCAAAAGACAAATTTGCTACTAACCAGCGAACTGATTTAAGTTCCATATTTGAAAAATTCATTTAGTTACTAAAATCTTTGTCATTGAAATTAAAGGTACCAAATCTGAATGTGGGAAATAAAAAAAAAAGTTTTATTCTTCTGAACTTCTTAAATCTCAATCTGACAAATACTGCCCATATCACAAAAACAACTAAACATTCAAACTAAACATTATTTACCTCACTTCAAATTAAACTAAGCTGAAAGCAAAAAATTATTAAACCGAATAAAAATAAATCCGACTGAAAAAATACAGAAGCTAGAACCCTTTGGGCTGGAAACACATCATTAAATCATAGGCTGTCGTCTTGTGAGACTGATCTGATTCAGTATGTAGCAAGGCAATAAAGAATAGCATGTGCGCAGAGTAATAATACATATGATTTAACATCTGTGCTGACAGGCTGATGAACAGCTCTGCTCTGTATTTTCTGTCTATATTAATTTAGGTCTGCTGCAAATATTACTTACATTGAAGGCTTTAAGTCTCTCAGGGTCCAGCCCCTCAGCGTCATTAATCTTGTCGCTGTCATCATGGTCATCGTGATCGTCGTCATCGTCGTCAATTATCTGTGCTCGACCAGAGGTCAAGTCCTCTGCGTTCATGCTCAGCTCAGTTTTCACAGAGTCATAGCTTCCTGAGCTGTACGGAGGGGACTAAACACAGAGAAACGCACAAAGAAAACCATTGTTGTGGATTACACAGACACACAGGAGTTGATCATGATCAGTGCAGATCATGTTTCTGCTGTTACCTTGTTGGTGTACTCTGTTTTTATGGGGTACTTCCTGTTGGGGTCTGCAGGGTAGCAGTTTGGTGGCGAGCTCCCCGCTGGCAGCAGTCTGTCGCTCAGATTCACCGGCTGCTGATCCTCCGAGGAGGATGAAGATGAAGTGGTGCTGAAGTCCAGGGGAGCGCTCACCCCATTCTCCGCCACCTCCGCATACGATGCCCCACCATCTGGGACGTTCCCACCCACAGCTAGCACCTCCGGGGAGGTCAGAGCCGGCAGCCCGTTGGCGCTGCCACTCTCCGAGGAGTCGTCATCTGGCAGAGGGGAGGGAAAGGGACACAGACGCAGATATGAAGATGAGCTGTGCAGATGTTTTCATAATTTAGCATTAATGTGGGGCTGTTTACTGGAATAGATTTTAGAGTGGGAGTGGGAGAGGGGACTTCCTGCCTCGTGCTGTACATAATGAAACTGTGAAGGAAGTGAGTAATGGGGTCAACTGTCACCACAAATGAAAGTTAGAGTAAAAATAGAGAATCTTAAGTGTTTTTCTGGGGAAAAAACAGAAAGAGATGTGGATGAGGGGACCGATGGGGGGAGGGCAAGCCTTCTTTTCCTGCTGTGTGTGCAGCTTTTAAAGCCAGTTACTGCTAAGATACCTACACGTGTCACACCTAGGTTTGGCGAAACACAGAAACAATCCCTTTCAGTGACTTGCCCCAATTTTTTCTCTCTCCTAATCTGTGAAGGTTAACATCGGCCTTTGTCCTACTTCTCTAAGCTCTGAGGGAGAGGGGTGACGAGTGGATTGGGGCTGCAGTGGTGTCCCATCCCCTGTAAGACTGGATTTATGTGGATTAGTCCACTAAGAACAAGGCAAGCTGTTTCCTGCATAACACCAATCTGTAGCCTTCCAGATGTAAATAAATCTAAAAGGGAGCGCGGAGTATGATGCTGAGATAAGACAGGACTGTGCTGCAGCCACTTACCATCCTCTTCTTTAATGGTCGCTGCCGGGTTGCTGACCCTCTCTCCATTCGGTGGGCTCGACTCAGGCACTGGGGGCTGCTCAGCTGCGACCCATGTGGGCTCAGCGTTGTTCATGTCCTCGCTGCTCACCGAACTGTCATCCTGAAGAGAGGCAGCGTGAAAGAAAGACAGCGTGAGAGTGGAAAAGAGAAGTCAACAGGAGGGAAGAGGGCGTGGTGTGGTTCCTCACAGTTCTGACAACTTTGATTACAGTTTTTGCTGCTAAGGGACAGGTTGACACTGACCAAGTTTATCACAAACCGATATGTGCTTCGCCTTGTGTTAGTCCTTCCTTCAGTTTCTATAAGAAGCTAACATGAGGCTTTACATTTATGTTGGGGGTTTTTTTGCACAAAACTCCCTCTTTCACAGATAATATCCTTGTTTTTGCAGAATGATGGCCATTTAAATTGCTTAAAGCTTCAAGCACTGAAGCTGTTCCAGCAACTAAAATGACTGAGTTGAGTCATTTATGACCCCTTTTTATTTTATACAGGAATACCTTTTAATGGCTTTATTTGTGTTTATCATACCTATACCATTTCCTTTATCCAGTACAGAGATCCAAAAATACTCCAACGTCATTAGTCACAGTTTGTAAACATGCTTGTGCAAAAAGGAGCTAAACGATACAAACAAATTATAGCTAGTAAGTTTACAGCTTATAAAACAAATGTTTTTGATTTAATATTATAAAAGCTGTACTTATAGTGTAGTGGTTAACACATTCGGTTGGGAATACAAAAAGGCTCTGGTTCATTTCCAGCTGGAGAAAAAAAAATTCCCATTAGGGTGGGGTTATGAATTATTTTTGGTGAAACAGCTAAAAGTAGCTATACTCTGAAAAAATATGCTCAAAGTGTGTTTGACTCTATCACAGTAATGTGGATAAATGGATGTTCTCATGTTACATCATACTGTTTTTTGTCATTTGTTACTTTCATGCTTCTGTTTCAAACTAAATCTAAACAAACATCTTATTATATTTAAAATATTTTTTTGCAGAAAAATTCAAAATATTTTTTTTTTTTTTGCATGAATATATCAACACTGCTTAGGAAGTCTTACTATCAAATAATTACCAACATTTTACTAGTTCCAATAACACCAAAGTCTATAATGTTTAAAAAGAAACATACATACAACATGTATTAATGACCCCACACAAGCTTTTATCATCACTGCTACACCAATTCCTGTAAAAATGCAAGTTAGGAAGCATTTTTATGATTAAAAATACCAGAATTGGACATATAAATACATAAATTTGTTTGCTTGAAGGCTAAAGGTGAAATTCTTTTAGCGAGGTCTCACTGAGCCCAGAATGTTCAGAGGAAACATCACAGCCACCAGCTTCCAGATCATATGTTTTTGGTGGATATTTTTTGGCTAAAATGTGATGACATCAAAGAGCAGAATAAACCAGGAGACTCTCTCTCTTAACTAATATGTTTCTTGGAGCACTGCTATTTTTAACTGTGTTATGCAGAAACCTTGAAGAAGCTTGTTCTAGCGTAAGACAAACATGAGTAAGCCACGAGGGTGAGGATTAAGCGAAGGAGAGCTAAATAATCTCTCAAACTATTCACAGACTGTCCTGAGCTTTGGCTCCAGACCACATGCATGAATCCTATTTACATTTCATACCAAAGCTGAGCTTCAAAGAGCGACCCAGGCTGGTTTAATTCATGTTCGCATAGATGACCTGCATGCACGCTGTCATGTGTCTCACTCGGAGGGAGCACAACTACCAATGTGTGTCGTGAACGGAGCAGAAACGCATCTCGTCATCTCATTCCCCCCCACACGAGTACACAAATAGGCCTAAACTCCTGGGAATACGCAGCCGTCCCTCTGTTAGTGGGTTCATGGAGGACCAAAATGCTCAGTGACAGCTCTATTAGGCACCAAGTGAGCCGTGGAGCATCAAAGGGGTGGGGGGGGTCCTAATTACATGTTTCTAAGTAGCTGAATGTGTAGCATCATTAATGTCTGTGCTTAGAAATAGATACATAATTTAAAGAGAAGGAAGGTTAACTTTTAAAACTGAGGCTCACTTCATGAGTTTAGGTTAGATGTATCATGCTTTGAAGATAGTAAAGCTTACAGTACAGATGATAGCCTGCAGATATGTTTGTATTAAGATGAACAGAAATCTGCAGAGCTCTGCAAAAAAAATCAAGATTATCTTTGGTGCAAGGCTCTCAACCTATGTTATGCCAAACAAAAAATATCTTATATTTCAAAATATCTTGTATTTTACCAACTTAACAATTAAGAAACACACCTAGAATACTATTTAATGGCAGACCACTGAGTTTCTGTTTATATTTGTAGGCCAGTGACAAACCAAAATGGCCTCTTTAAGAGCACAACAGTGAGATAAAAAGGGTGGAAAACAAATAAAAGACTTGGTTTTGCCATTACATCTGCCGTTTGTTTCTTTACCAGACAGAAAGTGAGGGATGAATGTCAACAGCCAACAAAGTTCTGCAAAACAACGTGCAGACAGCTGACAAGTGAAGCTCCAACAGACTAAACACACAGTCGTGAATTTACTTGTGATCTGCTGCATTTTGAAGCAGCTGCTGCTCTGAGCTCCAAAACCAGTGCTGCACAGATATGGAACAAATTACTACAACGCTGAAATAAACCTCTGTGATGGTTAATAATTAAATTATTGGCCTGCTCACACTCTTGTCTGCGCACAGATGCGACCAACAGTCTGAGCGTTTGTTAATTTGTACTCACCTGCGAATCACAGTCGGGGTCATTGTTCCGGATAATCCTAATTATGCGTGAGTGAGGTCTACATTATCAGCATCAAGTGCCGCTCCCTGCACTTTAGTGGCAGCAGTTCCTGAGTGTTTCTGTCACAGCTACACATGGGAGTGGTCTCTCACATGACGTCACCACAGATTTACTAATCCTCATTTCACACTGGGCTGCTCCCCCCCTCTGATTGTTTCATATTACGTCCTATTTTCCCCGTACAGAGCATCTCTCCCTGCAGCCTCTAAAGAAAATAACGAGGTGACTCGTGCAGTCGGCATAATTATACCTGGGGTGGAAAAGCTTTTATCTCTGCTCACACCTCGCAAACATCCACTTAGAGAGAGAGGGGCACTTACCCTTTCAGTAGCAGTCATGCACTGCAGTTTCATTTGTTTTAGGTAGGTGGCAGTCAGAGGCATGTTGTAATCGATGAGGTCCGGGACCAGCGAGGTCGGTCTGTCGTTCTCTGGTGAAAGAAAGCATAACAAACATGCAGTTTACTGTCTAATTACTGTACAAGCATGAATTAAAGTAAGAGTCATTATTATGAGTGTGTTGATGCTATAAGTATAATATTGAGGTGCTTTAATATTTATACTATTTAATATTTATACACTAATTATTAGTTATTCCTCTACATTTACTTACTTGCTACTTTGAAATATAAAATATGTGATCGCATTGTAAAATATTCATTAATGAGTTACTACTGAGCCCATATTAATACATCACTCTTACATGGGATACTTGCAGTATATCGACTTTGCCAAAACCTCAGTTTATTTACATTTTGGCTTTTCTTTTTTAAAGTTTGTCACTTTCACTTTGAGTACTTCTTCCACCGCTGCAGATTTCTTAAAACAAACCTATTTTGCGCACTCCCAGCTCTGTGTTATTCTTGGACGTTTTCCATGATTCACAATTCAAAACCCATCCTTATTTATGTCATACCGGAGCGCGCTGCAGCTCCTCAGTTCACCCTCTGCATGAAACAAACTGTTTTAGTTCCCCACTCCTTTAAACCAGCTTTCTTCTGATTGGCTGCCCCTCCCAGCAGTTTGTTTGAACACTGGGTGGGTGGAACTTCTGCGTTCACAGGCAGACCTGTTGCTGTGTTTCATTTAACTCAGAGGTTTGATTTCAGAGCTGAAAATAATGTTACTCCCTAGTTGAAAGCATTCCAGTAGCAAATTTGAAAAAGCAAATGCTGCTTAGCAAGGTACAGCCATTCATGCATTGCTAGCAAAACAGCAGTTTTAGTTTTTAGTTTTGCTTAGTTTTTTGTGCTTAAAAACACAGATGAAGCACGTTCATGGCTAGATGGCTTATCAGTGCTCTGTGTATGGCTTATTTAGTGAGTCACAAACACACAACAGTGGCTGTACAGATTACAACTTTTACAGTTTTACCGCTGTTTATGTGAATTGCTGCCATCTTACATTTTGAAGTTGGGGTTGGTGGGACTGCTCTGACTTTCTGAGTTTGAAGTCTGACTTAAGAGGCGTTTCAGTTGAAAACTACAACTGGGAAGTCAGAAATTTGCACCATGGGTCGCTGAGATGTTCCCTTTCAATGACATCACAGAGAGCCAAGAATAGAAAAAACTGTTGGTAACCAAGTGTTTAGAGCAGTATGAAGCTTAGCTTCTGGCTCACAGAGATTATTTAGGTATACAGTAAACTTAATGTTTGAAATTTTGGCCATATTTAATATAAACATCCACCGTTCTAACAGTATCAGAGAAAAGCGCAATGGATCCATGCTTTCAGACTGGGTCAGCTCAGATTCTGTGATTTTATATCTCTGTCTGTGATGCCCTAAGGTGGACAACAAAGCAGAAAAACCTCACGACGTAATGCAGTCAGCTGTAACGCTACCACATTCTCAAAAACTACAACAAAAACAAGATCAGCACATAAACGACTGCAGTTTGCAGTTTCCACTGCCACCAGCTGTTTCCTCGTGGCCTGGATATCATGGCCTGGATGTTGCTGTTATGATTGGTGATGTATAGATAATAATAATACACCTGATTTGTTTCCCCCTCACCACCCCCTACTGTGCAGAATTATCCATTATCAGCTTCTGCTTTTACTCATGAACATAAATACAAGTATCACAGGATTAATTTGATGCTGTATAAAACTTTAAAATATGATTATTCTAAGATAGATTCTACAGACAGAGTTTCATCTTTATGAATAATAAGTAGATTTATGGGTGTTTATTCCCCGTGGACATTGAGGATTGTAATGATCTAAAAAAAAAAAGTGTACATAAAGCTGAATCAAGTACTCATTAAACACGGTTACGACTTTAAGACAGAGTTCAGTTTCTGGCATCAAATGCAGGACAAAAAATTACAGTCTTCATGCAGTGTCTTTCTTTTAGTGTCTGTCTCTTTAAAGAGTATTTACTTAGCTAAACAACTATAAAACAGGGGAAAGAAAAATAAAATACAACAAAACTGCACGGTTTCCAAAAAAGCAACTTGAATTTGAAAATTCAAAAAGGGTCCCTAAATATTTTAAAACACACAAACTTCTTTGTCTTTCAGTACATAAGTTAGTTTTAACATCATTTGTCAAAGTGAGTGAGTAACAGCTTTCTGGGACTTAAAAAATAAAGTTTATTAGTGTTTATTAATATTCATTTTCATTACAATTATGCTTTTCTGGCTAGAAATAGAATGGAATTTCTTTTAACACAATTTGTCACCTTTCACTCTGACCCCTTCTTAAAGTCTTTTCATTTTTATACAGTGTCAAACACAGTGAACCTCTTTTGTTTTATCTGTGTATCATCTCTTTTTCTTATACTTCTGAAGAACTAGTACAAAGACTGGACTGGCTTTTCTCCCTTCACTGAATCCCTCTGTAGAGTAGTTCTAAAAGCTCTCAGTTAATTGTGCAGACAAATGCTTTGTGTACAGCAGAGTTGCTTCAATACCCTACAAAAGAAATCCAAGTCTCTGCTGTATTTACACCAGAAACCAAACAATGTGTCTGGCAAGCTGCCTGCAGTCTCCACACCGACCACTAGAGGAACTCTGTGATCATTTTAGAGGCTGTATATGGTCCCACAGAGCCGGCCCTCTTGAGTCTTTGTTACATCATGTCAGTGATGGATATACACATATGTTTTATTAATGAGGGTTTGATTCAAAACTCTTCAAAGTACAAATCCCTCAGATCATATCAGCTCATATTTAGTGTCTGAAAGGACAATGTAGCATAATTCCTGTCATCCAGATGCCAACCCCCTCTATCTTATCTCTGTCCTATGTGATAAAACACAATATATCTAAGAATATCATGATCACATGATAGTAATTAGCTCTTTTCCATGTCAGTGTGTCAAAGCGTCTGAGCATTAACAACTCTTAAAGGTTGATCTCAAAAATAGTGCATCAGTTAATGATGTCTCTGGGTTAGTGTGTGCCTTTACCTTTGAACTCAGCAGTGCTGGGGTTAATGTGCATCCTCTTCTGACACTCTCCACAGCTCATTAGGAACCGAGTCACCGCCTCTCTGGGCAGGAAGGCGTAGGTCTCTGCGATCTGTGCCGGGGCAGCGAGCGGAGGAGACTGGGTTAGCAGATTTGGCTCAGGCTGTGGCTGAACTCAAACTGTGTGCAGGTGTTTGGTTTTTTTTAATTCCTCCGTGCATGTGTGAAAGCATGGGGTCAGTGATTATGTGTTATCTCGACATGGCATGAGGAGGAATCCTCCCTCTAGGCGATCGCTGGTGCTTTTGGATGGCCTAATTCCAGCTGCAGCCCCCTCTGTACTCCTGCTTTGATACCGTAAAACACAAGTGGTGCTCATCTTTTCCGATTCCCTTTCTCTTCTTGTTCTCTGGGGAGCAGCTAACTCACATCTACACCTCTCCTCTCATGTTCAGCCTTCCTTCCCTGTTTGTCCCCACTGCCATGCATGCCACCCTCCCCTCCTCACCCCCTCTGGCGTTTCCCTGTAAAATGCGACCTTCACGTGACCATGGAGGGGCAGTGGGGGTGCCCACCACCCCTCACGGCCCCTAGAGGCAGCTGAGAGGGAAAGGCCACCCAGAGGAGCGTGCACGTCCCAGAAGGCCACAGTGACAGTTCCATATTATGCCCGGCCCCAGTGATGCTGCCTGCTCAAAAGGGTACACTCTATGAGACGTGACAGGACCTCTCTACGGGGCAAGAGGAACTGGCTTTATGACTTTTTTTTTATTCCTGGGGGGGATGGCAGAAGAGGAGGGGTACCAGCGTCCTGCTAACCCCCCATCCACCCACCCAGCCACAAATGCTGCCGCTGCACCTCTATGGCTGCAAACAAAGCCCCTCATTTTGTCAGGACAGCTTACACGGCCGAGACCACACCTCAGTCTACAGCAGAAACTAACAGAAGCTCTTTGTTCTAAAAGGATGAATAATGTGGTCCAAAAACATTTGTGGTTTGATCCCTGCATCGACTTTGTTTACTTAAAGCTAAAAAATATATATTATGCTTCCCAAAACTCACAAAATTTGGCCTTCTTTGATTCTCCTACCTTTAGTCATGTGGATGTTCAGAGTCTGGGTCCCCCTACAAAGACCTCACTTGTTGCCTCTCCTTTTCAAATCCACTAATCACACTGGGATTAATTTAAGCTCTCTGCAACTGTGGGCCACATTTCACACAAAGGAAACGAGAGGTTGTCAACACGCTTTTTATAGTCTCCCCAAAAAAATATATTTTTTAGTTATGCAATATTTCCAAGAGCTTCCACAGGCAAATATTCAGGTGAGAAACAGGCAGATGACTCTACACTATGGATAAAAATTACAGCTGCTAGAGCTACTCTAATGCACAATATTTCTGCATTAGGCACAGAGTTATTTTTTCCTTTGAAGAAACTTTATTATAAATTGTGCATTTTCATACTTTTCACGCACAAATGAGTTCACATTATCCAGCACAGCTACATGAAGTGCTCTACGTCATCCCAAGTAGTTTAATCACAATGGTGGAAAAGTTACACTGTACACTTTCAGGCCTCACAGTTTTTAACCAGTGGAGGGAGATTAGATCTAGAGTTTAGATTTTTATTTGTATTGTTTGCCCAGAATCACGACGAGTTTCAAATGTTAAAAAAAACGCTGTGGCTAGCACAACAATCACAGTCAGATATTGCAAACTAAATGCAGGCAGGCTTGAGTGAAAATTTGTGCGTTTCCACTCAGAAATCATGGCTGTGTCGTGCATTACAAGTACGTCGATGCTATAACGAGAAAAAAGTTTGTAACGCTTTATGAATGCCAACTTGGCTACAGTTTAGAGACTATATCAATCGCTATGCCAATGCCTGCTAGCTGCGGGTTTTTATAAGGCATTGATGTTACAAGTCGTTTGGTTTTATTTAGCATTTTTTTACTGTTAAATAATTCATCTTGAATGTAAAAGGCTTTAGCATTAGATGTGTGGTCAAAGTAGTACAACAGTCCCAGTAAAATGTGGAAATCGTCAAACAAGGCCACCCTGTACTCTGCAAACATTTACATGGTGTACACAGTGTGCTGTACAATGATGCAGTAACAGGAGTATCTGAAACTACAAATGCTTGTACAAGATTTCATGAATCAAAGTGATGTTGGATGGAAAGATGTTCAGGTGTATATCATATAGGCTTCTTTATGTTTTATATGTTCATAAACAACAACATGAAAAGGTCGTTTTAACATGTCCATCCACAGAAACTCAGGCAATTTGTTAAGGTAATTATCTCTGACAGCTTTGTGAATAAATTCATGTAAAATGTGCGGTGTCGTCATCTCGTGATGGGCCAAAACCGAAAACTGAACTGCTTAACGTGTGTTTAATTCTGCAGAAGAAGTCTTTTTTCTGAAGTGAACAGATTAGTTTTAAACCCCAGTCCTGATCAAACAATAAATTAAAAACAAATGCAAAAATAAAAACAAACAAGTATACAGGAGACGAAACAGCATCAGTTACATGTAAAAGTGGCAAAATGAATGCACCGCCATGAGCCTCTAGCATCAAAATTTGGATTTGTTTTGGCTCTTCAAACTGGCAAATTCTTCACTTCATGAATTTGCACAAGAATCAGCTGCAATGAGACTCTGCTGTTTGTGTATTTGGTGTAAGGCTCCTTGACATGGGATCTTTCAGTTCCAGGACATGTTGAGAGATGAGAGATGAACTCTATTACTCCTTTTTCAGCTAATGAAAAGAATGTTGCATGTCTCAGCATAATTTTTCGCCAGAGGATGAATCGTGTTGATGTTGGTGGTCAAAATTTGAATCATCCAAAACTCACTGACCAAATATTTAAAATAAAAACTAAACACACTCACACTGGCCTCAGCTGCACTTTGTCTTTACAGCTTTTAAATGAACTCTAAAGACAAGTGCGGTGAATCTGATAAACGTATTTCTGTTAATAAAATTTTGGGGGAGCTTGCAAACTTGTGCACAACCTCTCATTTTTCTGAGCTGAATGTGCTCACTCTCCTGTTTCCCACCACCGGCAGCAGCACTACTGCTCATCGTAAGGAAATGGAGGAGACAAGAGGAAATAAAATATGATGTTAATACTGCTGAGTTTATATTGACTTCATATAATATTTGGCTGCTGTTACTGTCAGCCCACACACTATCAGCAAGGAGCAGCATGATTACTTGCACCTTCTAGGCACCTGGTTGTGTTTACTCACCGCTTTGTAGGTCTTCTTCTGGCCTGCATGTTTGGGTGCTCTGCCGGGATCGGCGCCCATCTCCACATGCATGGCGTAGATTATGTCGAAGAAGTCTTCAACCACGGCTACGCGCTTCAGGGAGGAGTTCTCCTGGGTTGAATTTCCATCAGAACACTAAAACACAGAGAGACAGGAGTTTATTATGTCGTCTAGCTTCAGGACTTCTTATTTTACATTTTACTGTCTTGTCAGCACACAAGGAACTTAAATGAACGACGGTGTGATTTGAGCATCGTCCAAGGGAAAACTAGGGATCCACTGCACCCTTGTGTTTAACGTCACAGAACTATGAACTGTTGGAAAAGCGTGTATCAAGTCTTCAAAATCCACTTGACAGTTTAATAGCGGGACATGCCTGAGCCCTGGTGGATTTAGGAAGAATGCTGAAAGTCTGTGAGTGTGGATATCAGCATTTGGCCCATCTACATCCTTAGATGGAGCATTCACACTGTTGAAACCAGAGCACATGATGAGAATTGCTAGTTGAAGCATGTTTACCCCAAGAAATTTACATTTATGAACTGCAGCGCAATACAGCCCCATTCCTGCTGGAGAGTCCCCTACAAAGCTGGAAGTGTGCAGAGGTGTGGCTATAAAGGCAGATACCTTGGTTGGCTCTACACCTACTGGAATCTGATAGGCCGACCTACAGCTCGCCACAAAATTGCGTACTTGCATGAAAGCGACCAATTATGGATATTGTTAGAGAAAAGGTGGCTCTGATGCCTATACAGTAGATCCCTAAAGTTTAAAGCTCAGTACATTCTTTATCAGTTTTAAAACACGGACTCCCCGCAAAGCTGAACTTAGAACAAAGGATGTGTGAGACACGGATTTTAAGTCACTGCCATCTCCATCACTCTGAGGTTAAATCCTGTGCTTTAATTTGGCCAAGATATTGTTAACGAGGCAGCCACGTCTCCTAATAAACGGTTATGGAGGCAGGAGGTCTGCCCACAATTAAAACCATCAGAACAATTAAAATGTTTTTGAAGGGTCGCCGGGCTTTGGAAAAGAATATTCATAGGAATTTAATTTAATGAACATGGGGCGGGAAGCTTTGAGCAAAGGTGAAAAAAGGATTTTTCTATCTTGTCATCTGTAGTTTTGAATAAAAGATAAATTAGGTAAGTTGGCTATAAAATTGTGTGCATGTGTGGGTTTTTTATTTTTTAATGTGATACATGGGCTGTTTGTAAATATATGGTTTATGAAATATGTGCAATAATGCTTAAGCGATTTTCTTTTCAGTTTTTACTTATTTTCCCCCATGACTGTAAATAAAGAAAAAGAAGGGATTTAAAAATCATTCAAACTTACAAATATTCCATTTTAAAAACATGTCGGTTTGGTGTTTATTTCAGATTTCTGATGGGCCCACTCTGACTTGATTTCTGTCCCCAGTTTAAAAAAAAACCTGTCCAGCTCACCTCCTGCAGTCTTTAAATGTCTCTGTTAGGTGGAGAAGTCTGGGCCCCGGCTGGGTCTGCAACCATCACCTCATCTCTGCTATGTTTAAAAATAACACTGTACAAGACCAACAGTCCCTCCTACCACCACCTCTGGCAGCCATCCTGCCTCCCGTACTGCTGACCCTGTCGCCATAGAAACTGCCACTGATTTCTCTCGGGCAGGTGTGCTGGGCAAAGGGTCATGTGACACACCATAGAAGTAGGATCGCCAGGACAACGGCCTCCATCCGCAGCACAACATGGGGCTTTCCTCCCCCCTCACCCCCCTCACCCCACCCTTTCCTCCTTATCTTCCCCTCTAAACAACACCTTCACACAGAACAGTCAACACTTTGCATTTTCACCAGATTTTGTCGTTACAGACGAGCACCTGCTGATATTTTTGAATGCAAAGTCCTCCAGCGAGCATAAAATGGAACAAATGGATCTGGACGTTTAATTAGTTGTTTTTTTTTTCTCCACCTCTTCGAGGCAAATACGAGACGGGCTCTCTGACATTTCCTGGAGATTGGGTTCTAGCTGGGGAGTGATCTTTTCGTGTTTGAGTGAGAGGAGGGTCCCGAGTTCAAAAAGTTGTCCCCCTGGCATCGAGGAATCACACTCCCCCGCACACCCCACCTCCTCCCTCTCTTCGGTGACATTTCTGCACACTTCCTGGGATCTGACATTTCCTTTTTTTTCTTTTCTTTTTTTTTCCCCCAACTGCGTCCTCTCTCCTGCCTGCATCTCTTCATCCCATACCTCCGTCCCGTCTCCCCTCCTCCTCATCCTCTCTCTCCTTGCTCCTGCTCTCCCAAGTGCGAGGTAATGATCGTTGCCATGGCAACTAAAACCAGCTCACAGAGCGGGTTTGTTTTAATCCGGCCCTCCTCTCCCTCTCGCTCGCTCTCTCTCTCCCTCCACTCTCCCCTGTCAGCATGGGCTAAATGTAATGATAATAAATGAAATAATAGCGATCCTCCGCCTCATCATCACAGCTGTAATCTATCGCACTTGGAGGTATCATCATCTTTCCCCTGGTGACATCACCACCACCACCACCACTGAAGCTGCTGCTGCTGCTGTTTGGGACAATGGTGTCGGCCCATTCACGCTGGATTTGGATAATCTCACACAACTGTGGGGTGTGCAGTGCACCCACACCACTGCTGCATCCTGCACTGAATTCTGCCACAGCAAAATATCCACAGCACACACCGGATATTCTGCTGGGAGCGTTTTCTCTGACCTGAAAGAATCACACGCAGAAAATATTGCAGATCTTCACTGTTAGACCTGCTGCATGAGTCTGAACCAGAAGCAACATTTCTTTGCTTTTTTTGCATCTATTATTTTCTCTCTTTCTGCTCTGTTTGCTAAACTTTGCACTCTAAAATAAATATGGAGACATTTTTAATTTGTTGTATTTATTTTATATTATATGTTGAGCTAGTTTCATTTGTTTCTTCACTTTTATTGAAATATTCGATTTTTTACTTTCCAAGCTTTTATTGTTGTTATTGAATGTGTGTCTATTTTAAAGTGGCTGTAATGTCGACATTTACTTAATATTCACATACATTAAGTCTATCTATCTATGTATGAAAATAGATAAGTAAGAAACTGTACCTGGGGACCTGTGTTGTCAGCATCATCATGAAAAACTAGGTGCATTTTTGATATACAGTCCAAAGACTGTATATCAAAAATACACCAGGTCTGCAAAGTGAAACACATTCTTTCTAATGGCCACCAGGGGGCGACTCATGTAGTAAAAAAATAATAAATGACTGCATAGAAGTCTATGAGAAAATTAACCTACTGCTCACTTGATCTATGATCTCAGTTATTGCTTAGTTTGAGTTTATTAATTCTTTCCAGTGTTTAAGTTTTCGTGAATGTTCATCTTGTAAATAGTGGTCTCTATTAGAGTCCAAATGGGAAATAAAATGGCTGTGCTAGATGGCAGGACTACGTCACCCCTTGGTCATCACCTCTGATTTCAAAGAACCAAAGCGGTGACAGCCAAAATGCAGAAGTTTAGGCAGAAGGAGGAAAAAGAGATTACTTGAATTTAACATCTAAAAGTGTATCTTGCATAAAAATCTGCTGACTCAGACCTGCAGAGCTATCCACTGTGATGAGACATTGTGACTAAGGGAGCTGCTGAAAGTAGCTTTAATTATGAATTGTTAAAAGGTAAAAATAAATCAATACATAAATGAAATCAACACAAAAACTGCAGTTCCTCTATTGGCCACCTGAGGCTGGTGTCAACCCTCCAAGACCCCCATGGTAAAATGAAATAAACCTGTTTACAGCCCAGTATCAAAGAGTTTCCACAGCTCTATTGCTCAGTTTATAACAACTCAAGTAAGGTAACTGTTTTTATATCTCTTGCATTTGACTTGCCTTAAACGCTAAGTTTGCTTTGTTAGTGCTGTGGACATTTCTATCATCCAGCTCGGCGTCACCTCTACTAACCTGAATCCCTGAACTGGACTTGTTTGCCATGTTTGTGGTGTTGTTGCCTTTATATGTCAAATAATCTGGCCTCCTTTGTGTTTTATTTTCCCAAAAGCCCTTCCAAGAAGTCTGTGCTCCACTTCGGTGAATTAAACTGGATTTTTTTTTAATGCTGTTTAGTGTTTATTAGCAGGCATCTGCATCCCTGCTTTGCACCCATACAGTTTATGGCTGTTTAATTACTAACCAAGCTGATAACGGCACACTCCGCCTTCTTCCCCAAATGTGTCTCATTCGAGTTTTAAAAAAAACAACATGACGTTGGCCAAAATACTAAAACTGAGGCTTCAAAGCTGGGCTTCAGAAACTAAAGGATGTCACAGTGGCTGTGTCTCTCTTTTATATACAGTTTGTGGTGAGAGCACTGAAAAGTGCATTTCCTGCTTCATGAAGGCCCCTTCTCGTGGCTTCCCTGCGCCAATGAGTTGGGTTTTTTTTAGTCAACAGAGAGTTAAACATTCACCTCTAACCATAGCCTGCTCTCAGTGTGTGTTTAAGCGCAGTGTATATGTGTACCGGGCAGACCTAAAACATCTCTGAGGAGAACAGCTGTTGAGCAGAGCTGTAGATATTTGGTCTCTTCAGCAACACGCCGCTCTAAAGCGCAAAGAAGACATGTCAGCATCCCTAATCAGCAACAACGCACCAAAACTCTCACCCTCCTTCTTCGCCTTTCCTCCTTCCCTCCATCTTTCTAATCCCATAGGACTTTGCTCTCCCCAGTCACCGTACAACCAGCCCCCATCCCCTGCGCCTCCCCCTGTCCCGCACCAAACCGCTCTGTTGCTAGGAGACTGGAGGGGTTGAGTCGACTGCCCCCACCCCCGCTGGCAGTCGCGCGCACACACATACATACACACACACACACACACACTGTAGCCGAGAGTCGCCGAGGGGAGAGAGGAGCAGTCCTGCACACAGGCAGGTCAGGAGGAGGAGGAAGAGAGGAGGAGGTGGGGGAGGTTCACGGGAAGCAGCTGGGTCACAAAGACAGGCCGCCAAAGATAGAAGAGATGTATCACACAAGAAATTAGCTCCATGGGCGACCAGATAAACACGAGTGGGACAGGCCGAAATCTGAAAATCAGAAATCTAATTAAAGTGAACCTGCAGGTTTCCAGCTCTGTGCAGCTTTGCATGATTCACAGTTTAAAATAAGCCTTATTCATCTCAGTCCGGGTCCTGGTGTCGCTGGGTTTAAACACTGCCTGAGACAAAAGACTGTATATAAAATACAGATGTAGCTGCTGTGATGTTCTCCACTGTTTTCTCTTCTCCCATATTATCACTTTGGCAACCACCATGTTGTTTTTCAGAGCTAAAAGTGACCTTGCCTGGATAAAATGGTGGGGTGCTAATTTAACAGACTAATAAAATAGAGACTTTGAGGATAGTCTATACCGCACACTAAGTCACACTATTAATTTACAATTTGATTAAAATGCTTCGAAAGGCACCAAAGGCACAAAAAATGGTTGAGAGGTTCAATTCAGTGATTAAACTTAGGTAACACCTGTCAAAACAGCCAAACAGCCCCTAACTTTAAGGCTTACGACTCTCCAGTTGGCTGACTTTTTTCTTAAAAAAAGGGAAAACTATCCACAAAGTCCAAAATATTTTTCACCGGGCTGTGAATGTGGTTTTTAATGCTTTAAAGTTGCACATTTTAACATTGAAGTCTATGCATATTGACTCAGTTTTGGAATTAAGCCTCAAGTGGCCACCAGAAGAACTGCAGCTTTTGACTCTTTACTCCCTTTAAGCCATTTTTCTTCTAATTGGCTGCCCCTCACAAGCAGAATATAACAGTGTAAACAGCAGGTGGGTTGGGCATCTCTGAAAACTGTCCAAAACCTGAGTGTTTAAAGCTTTTGGCTCACAGGAGGGTTGCACATTGTGGCGGGGCGTGGCTTGCGGTGCCGTGCGGTGGAGATGGCTTCACCTGCACGGCATCAGCAATCACGCCTCGCCAGCCATAAAAGGGGTCCTGATTATTGGTTTGGGGTTGTTGTTATGTGCGGCTGGCAGCGGGAGAGCTGCAGCCGCGGTGTGCCTGTAGCAGCAACCGTTAAGAGTGTACCGTGTGAGTGTAAAATAAAGAATATGTGGAGTAACATGCCTGTGTCGTGGGGTCTGCCGTGGGTCCGTCACAGTGGTGCCGAAACCCAGGATTGCCTGGTGGATAGGACGGGCGGGGCAGACCCAGACCCAGGACCGGGCCAGCCGGAGAAGACGCTGGCCCAAATGGTGGCCGGGCTGGTGGCCTCCAGCAGGGAGCTGGAGGCTGCCAGCAGGGAGTGGGCGGAAAGGGCGCGCCGCCGAGAGG
>VVHJ01021284.1:38966-49288 GCA_015107715.1 Tylochromis polylepis
CCCCTCACAAGCAGAATATAACAGTGTAAACAGCAGGTGGGTTGGGCATCTCTGAAAACTGTCCAAAACCTGAGTGTTTAAAGCTTTTGGCTCACAGGAGGGTTGCACATACATTGACCTCATTATTTAAAACTCATTATTTAAAAAAGAAATCCACTTTAGTGACAGGCAAAAAGGGAACTGCATATTAGGTCCCATTTAAAGTGAAATGCAACTTCTATTTTGCAGCATTGTTGCGCAATTAGTAGCGTAAATTAATGGTGCAGAGATGTGTGCTCAGGTGCTTTTATGTGTGTGTGTGTGTGTTTACATGTGTGAGGACACCCAGAACGCAGGGAGATGGCTGTGTCAACAGTACTCATGACTCAGATGATCTCAAGGCAGATGTGACAACAGGTCATCTTTTAAAGTCCCATCTCCCCTCTGTAAATCTATCCACTGGCTAATGGGTACGTAAATGGGCCAATCCTTGTTCCTCCTGTGCCTGTATGTGTGTCATGGGGACAACACCGCAAGACAAAGGTTTGTCATGGAAAAAAGCTGGGATAAAAGAAACTCTTACCTCAACACTGTCCCCGTTTTTTTAATATAAAACAACCCCCCCCCCTCCCCTCCCCTTCTATTTCTTTTCTTTTCACTATCATCCTCTCCTGTCTGCTTCATTTCATAAAGGCCCATCATTAAATCCACATTAGGTGCACCGAGCTCAACCCCTCTGTCCAACGTCTCCGTGTGTGTGGGTGTGTGTGTGTGTTTCGGTGCGTGCGCGTCCCTCTCGGCTGCTCCCATGATGAACATTATTTGATAGAGTGTGTGACATCCCCAATATCCCACCGAGCCGGAGACACAGACGGTCCCTCTGGCCCAAAGCAGACTGGCACTGTTGACGTTTCAGTCACTGACTTAAAATGGTATGTAAATGACTCGCACATACATCATCACATCCCAGAGTCCATTTCACCATTTTCAGGCTATTATCATGCTGTCCCAGTTCGTTAAACGTTGGCCTTGCAAAGGTATTAAAAATGACAGCAACGGTGTGGTAGGGAGATTATTGCCGTCTTTAAGGCTGTGTGTGTGCGTGGAGCACAACTCAGACTATCTCCCACACAGGGGGGAGGCCCCTGGGCCAGTTAAAAATGGTGTTAATTTCTCCTCCTATGGGAAAGCAAAGAACGGTCTCTCCATGGCAACAGAGAGGGTGCTGAAGGGAGGAAACACAGAGCATGCGATCAGCGACCCCCTCTTTGTACGAGCGCACACGCTCGTGCACAGTATGGATTTTGTCACCCGTTTACAGTAAGTCACAGTAACACAGCAAAGTCTGAGATGACCACATGAACAAATGCTGACATAAATTTATTCTTTATGGATCTTTAATTGACTCCAGTTTAACAAAGAAGCCATCAATAAGACACATGTCCAGCTTTGAGAGCAGTTTCTGTTGTTCAGTCCCTCTTAGGAGCAATGCATGGGCTCGTAGGTTCAAATGCTCAGCAGCTAAAAGAAGAATCACCTCACCTCAGCTCTTCTCATCTCACTCATCATCAGAGAATTTACCTGAGTGTGTTCATTGGTGATTGACGGGTTCCCATCATTTCTGGAGCTCTTAAAGGGACAGTTTGCTCTGGCCTGTTATGTTATTTTATGCATGCAGATGATCAGTGTTTTCTTGAATATAATGCAAGTAAATGGGAATCAAAACACTCAGCAGCAACATCTCTTCCCAGAAATCATGACCCAGTGTGAAAGCCCTTTGACTATCTTGTACAACAGTTGACTAAATGGGTTTACAGCTGATGCATTCGTCATTTCTGGTTCACATTATGACACCATAACTATAATCATCCTTTTTTTCCTTGTTATCTTTTCCAAATGTTCAAGCAATTTCCCTCTCCGTCATCTGATTGATATATCATAGAAATGCCTCCAGCCTGGTGCACAACAATCAAAATGTCACTAAAGTGCACCATGCCAGCAATTGTGACGTCTCGTCTGGCGTTCCAACAGAAAAGAATAGTGACGTGAAATGCTCGGAGGGTCGTCAGCTAGTGCAGCTAATGCCTAGGCCTTCCTGGAGTGATAAAATCTGTCCCAGGATCTCTCTCCTCCTTCCACCTTCCACCAACCATCTTTGGTGTTTGTGTTTTGTTAGTTTATTTTTAATAAATCATTTTTTATTTCAGAAAATCTCCTGTTTGGACTCCCTCCCCGTCTCTTAGCTTGAGCCAGCAGTTTCACATAGGAACTATTTTCTTTCGAACTGCACCCACGAACAATAGGACGTTTGCAGCCAGCTAATGGTGCAGCGCTGGCGAGGGGCGACCGTGACATCTCGATCAATTCAATACACAGACTGTCCTTGGACGTCTGCGCTCTGATCTCGTCATTTTTCAACATGCAGAGATGTATTTTACTTCGAACTCGGATCTTTTACTCAACATAACCAAGTAGTTTCCAGTCTCTAAACATAACCCGTGAGTCAAACTGAAAGTTAAAGGCTGTGAAAAACAGAACAACAATCACTAAGTGAAAAAAGTGCAAAACAGAAAGGACCCAATAGGACAAGAAGCCCAGTCTCCTAAAGACTTATGAGACTGCTTCCACCCTCCTATTGCTGACTTTCTTTGTCTCTGCTGCCAATATTGCCGTGGACACCTTGTCTTTAATAATAAGACGTGGGGTGACATGTGACAAAAATGCATTATACTACACCCAGGGATGAGAACATGTTGCACTTCCTGTCACAAGCAGGAGCCTGTTATGAGTGCGCAGCGATACGATTGGTGAGGGTAGTTTAGTACAAAGAAAGTAGTCCCAAAATGAAACTGCCCACCTCACAAAGGTTTGTTGATTTTTTTTTATTTTGTTTTTTTTAGTCACCAGGTTGTGATTTCTGAAAAGAGACATTGCTGTTCTTTTTTTTTCCATGTATATATTCAAACTGTTTGAACACCCCAGAGCGACCGCCATTTCCTTTCATTATATTCAAAACAAGGCAGACATCTATACTGTTCGATATCTCCAGTGCTGGGCAGATGACTCTAAAACAGTCTAGATGCATAAATAACAAAACAGGCCAGAGGACAAAAAATTACATTTGATTTGGGGGTAAACAGCCACTTTAAAAGCTTTGAAAAATAAATAAATAAAAGGAACAGGTCAATCACTATTAGAGGTGCTCGGATAATTTTTCTGCAGCTCTGATGAAGAACGAGACGTGAACAACTGCGTTGATTCTTGTTTGGGCTGCTGAGCATTTTGCCATTTGAACCCACGAGCATGAGCCCATGTGCTGCTCCTAATAGGCACTGCCAGAGAAGGATGAAACAAAAAAGGCTGGACAAAAGCGCTGGAGATCCACTATGCAAAAATAGCATTAATGCAAATGCTGCTGAATAATAGGGCCAGTATTCTTTTGACTCTGTGGCCCATCCACAAAAGACGGGCTCTCAGGGGAAACGCGGACTAATTAATCAGATAATAATGATGATGTTCCTCATCCCATCTGACGTGGGCGAGGAGCAAACATTTAGTGCCCATTTTCCAAGACATGGATAAGGACTAACAATGTGGGGACGTCCCGAGACAAACCCTTATTTTAGGAATTAAAGCTTCATTCAGTTCTTCAGTCTGGAAACCTCTTTCTGTGGCAGTCATGTCTTCCTTTGATCATGTAGTGTCACGTTGTGGCTGTAACTAATGTTTATTGTCATTGTCAGCTATTGATTGATGTGGGATTTTGTCAATAAAATGACAAAGATCCTGAAAGGGGCTCGAGGTTGTGTCCCTTTAAATTCTTTCTTTTATCAGAGCAAAGCCAAACATGAGTGGAATAAGAACAAAAGCAGGAAATTCTCACATTTAAGAATCCCAAAGCAGAAAAACAAAGACAAGTATTCAATTCTTTAAAAGAAAAGGCTGATTGACAGACAATAATTTGTAACTATATTGATCACCAGTCAACTGCTTTGGACAAGAAAAAAGAACAAGCCTCTTACACAAGCTTATTTTGTCAGGGTTCACAATCTGTGCCAGCACGTCCTGTGCGCACAGTTCAAGCCCCTTTCATGTGAAGTACTTCTGTGTGTCTCTGTGTGAGAGCATGTCCACCAAAGCCGTGAGACATGAACAGAGATATTTACAGCTTTCAGTAGGCATGGCAACAAAAAGCAACAGCTCGCAGTTTTTCAAAAAATTTTCTTCAGTACAATGCTCATGTCAGCTGAAAGGAAATGCACAGGGCGATTAAGCCCCGTTTCTTCACTCGGGAAGAGGCTTGTGCTCGTGTTGTGTAAAATTCTGTGGTGCATCTCTGTGTCTGTTTCTGGTCCTATCCCCCTCCTCCTCTGTAGCGTCCTCTAATCAGGACATAATGAGAGCTAAACGAGGTTGCATCTCCACACTGAGGGCTGCTGGATTCTCCGAGCTGTGGCAGGGCTCTGAGTTGTGCAGAAAGAGGGCGAGACAACAGGAGCAGGAGGACAGAAAATAATTCTGTGTCCCGGCTTGAAAAGAGGCATCAGCACTGAGTCTGCGCTACTGTGCCCTGTCTTTCTGTCCTGCCACACACTGAAGCCGCCTTGTATGCTTCACTGACACACAGAAGAGACCTTCTCTGTCTGCACATCAGCCACCAACCATCCCTACCCCCACCCAGCCTCCCGTCATTTAGCCCCATGCCTGCTCCCACACAGAAACTTGGCACACCCTGGGAGCAGCTGCAGAGGGGCTTCCAGTGCTGGCGCTCCAGAGACACGCCCCCGGCCCTGCAGCCCTGCGAGCAGGCACTGACCATTGTATGTGCGTGTTTGTACATGTGTGTGCGTGTTCCTTTTCCAGTGGCACTGGACAGCCTGTTTACAAAGCCCACGAAGACCAGCTGAATCAAAAATTGGGCTTTCTATCGCAGTCACATGCACATGAATTGGTTGATTTGTGGCTTCTGACTCATCAACAGAAGCAGCTTTTGTTGGCTGATGTTTTGTTTGTTGTTTAAATTTCCCAAGTGCAGCTGAGTCAGGGGGAGGTTCCCCCTGCCTTCTGATATTAGCTATAAAAGCGTGTGCACTCCTCTCCAGTAAACATTAAGCTACCCTGTTTTAAGAAAGACCTGCACTTTTAAGGCCTCGCTCAGGTTTTATTTCAGCTCATCTGCTTTTCACAAGGATTTTTTTTAAGCTGATCAGGTTATATTGTTCAATATCTTGAACTGGTATCAACAAGAACATTGCAAAAAAAAAAAACACACAGACAGAAGCTCATCAACGTCACATTTCAGGCACCATCTGCACCTGCAGAGTCAGATCACACCTGCCCTCCTGCCCAGGGGGGAAAACACAATATTGAGCCGAGATTAGAGGAGTTTTGTAGTCTAAATCGTCCATTCACACAGGTAAAACACCTGTAGAGGGATCAGTGCTATTCAGCTAAAAGTCAAAGGACTCTGTCTCTAATTGGGACCAGAATCTTCTCTGGTTTGTTCGCAGGAAATGTGTTTCTGCTCTTTGAGGTCCGGAGAGACTCTGTCCCAGCAGGACGGGTGGGGGAGATTATTCCTGAAGGCGCTTATTTAAAATGGTGGTTGTCTCCGTGCTGGCACAGCAGGCCCAAACACCATACATAGACATGGGCGCGAGCGTGAGCACAGGCCCGCGTGCACGGGAAAAGCTGCTGGGGCACTGGCTGACAGTTCATCATGCACATGTTTATCTTGCCAGTCCGACAAATAGGCCTAATAAAACTTAACCCTTGAAGCACCTGCAGCTTCACTGACCTGACTTCCATTTTACAAGCGAAACATCGCCACACATCATCCAGGAGCACGGAGAAGTGAAGTCTGAGTACTAACTGTGGGCGTATGTCGCTATCAGCCCAGAGCAGACCCTTTTGTTTCCGCCACAGCCCCTCACGTGGTCACCAATTACGCACCGCTTATACTCTCCGCTAAAATGTGGAAATTACCTGCAGTGTGTTTCTCTTGGAGATAATCTTAGACGAGCTTACAGAGCTTAATGTCGGATCGTAGCCGACAGAATAAAATGCGGCAGAGGCAGGCTATCCTGGGCTGCACAGGTGTTGCCAGAGCAACGAGTGCCTGCTAGCCGATCCGCATCCTGCCCAGGACAATGAAAAGTGGGGACTAAACACTCGGGCTGTCTGCCACGCCGTGCCATTTCATTACAATGCCACCTCTTTCAGTACTTTAGAAGCCTATCTTTGCCCTCCCGAAGAAAGAAAAATCAGCCCCGTCGACGCACGGACACAGCGCGTGCTTCTCGGTTTAGATGGGACAGTGAGTGCGTGTGTCCTTTGATGAATCGCTGACAATGAAACCTGCTGAGCTTCTCGGTATGAAGAAAAAAGCTGAATGTGATCATCTTAAGTTTGCATTTAAAAAAAAAAGCTGTGCAGCCTCTCAGCTAGTAACACCAAAGCAGCCCTGACACAGACCCACCAACATGCCGCTGCATCCACGTGCGCGCGCACAGCATCACCATACCGGGCTACACGAGACCCGAGCAGCAAGGTTCGCAAAATGTTGTCAATAAGTCAATGATCTCGTGCTTTGCACCCGGCAGGGCTAACAGGAATTAAACCTTGCTGGTGAGATGTTTTTGCGTGATAGCCTCGACTCCCTGTTTTTTTTCTTTTTTGCAAATGCAATTGCCAGGAGGCACCGGCGTTGCTATGGCAGCAAGGGATGACAGTAGGGCTGTTCTGGTTGGGATGTGGACAAAGTGAAGCTTCATCGGCAGAGATGAGGGCGAGACGGGACGACAAAACATTTCAAGTTAGCGTTTTATCAGTGTGACAGGTGCATGTGTGCACTCTGAAATAATGACAACTTACAGGCGGCGACGGGACACCTCGTGCTCATGTACACGCACGTTCCCTCTCTGTGCCACACACACATATGCACAAGCATACACTCACACGCGCGCACACACACGCGCACACACACACTTTACCGTTGACTTGACCGGGACGTATAAAACGGGCTTCCCTGGAGCTCCTTTCTTGTTGTGCTCTCCCAAAACGTTGGTCCCGACTTGAAATCCTTTAGACTTCACCCAGAATTTGAATTTGGCGTTGATGTGGCTGTTGTCGACATAAACGCCATCCGACTCGTCGTTCTGCAACAGTGTCTGCATGATTTTGTTGTATTTTCGCCGGGTGACGGTCTTTGTTTTACCGGAGTCTCCATAAGTCCGGAGACACCAGTCCTGAAATTCACTGAACATCTCCGCCTCCAAAACGACCGGACTCCGGCTCCTTTTGGGTGCCTCCACGCACGCCTTTTTCGTTGCCATTGCTCCCCCTCTCCCTCTCTCTCTCTGTCTGAACCCGTTCAAACAGCCCAGGCTAATAAAGAACAGACTTGAACGGGTGGATTTTTTTTTCTCCTCTGGTCCCCGCTGTCCCGCGT
Source organism: Tylochromis polylepis (assembly GCA_015107715.1). Taxonomy (NCBI): domain Eukaryota; kingdom Metazoa; phylum Chordata; class Actinopteri; order Cichliformes; family Cichlidae; genus Tylochromis; species Tylochromis polylepis. The sequence continues at coordinate 46,396 of VVHJ01021284.1, forward strand.
CCAGGAGGCTCGGTTCAGGTTTTGGGACGCTACCTCTCTGTGGCTTCTCAGTCAAACTGACCCGGACAGCAGCACACCTGTTTGCAGAGGAGCAGTGCTGTCCCGAACCGCAGCGGTGAAAAATGTCACTTCCTCACATCATCCGCTGAGGAGCAGAAAGGGGGGCTGTCCTATGCTGAGCGGGTATCTCCCACCTGTGCGTAAAACGCTCCACACAAGGGTAGGCTATAAAAAAAAAAGCCCACAGTCCTCGCTAAACAACAAAGAACACAGACAAAAGCGTGGAAACAAACGTCTCTCTCAGTTCCTATCGACCTACTTTCTAACAGACAACACTATTTTCGGATGCGGGTTGCTCAACCCCTTGAAAAAAGCGCAAAGATGCTCACAGTGTACCCCTGTATGGCCATGCATCCGATCAACATGCGCCACCTGGGACTGTTTCTGCTCCTAACACCTGTTTGAATGGGATTAGCTTTTGCATTGTGGGCTTTTTCTACCACGTAAAGAAAAAAAAAAACAACACACACTCAAATCTGCATTACACTGGTAATTAGCTGCAAAGCCTGCGGTTTACAAGTAGCTTTATGTTGCCCAGGCGTAGAGAAAATGTCCGATTTGGATACACGGAAGGTGGAAGAGGGTGGCGGCAGAAATCATTCTTTTAAAAAAAGAACACCGATGAAGGACTTTAAATAGGAAATACTTTACGCAGAAAGAGAGATTCCAATAATGTATAAAAATGCATTCTTTTTAAACAAAAAATCGGGATTAAATCTGAATAAAATATCACTGTCTGTTTTAGAAACGAGCTTAAGAAGATTGTTTATATTCACGCTCTTCAAAAACAATAACAAGAAAGAAAAATATATTCCCAACAAAGAATAATGAGATTATTTGTGACTTTTATGTTTAGGGACAGTGTTTGAACAACCCAGCTTGCGCGTGTGTACAGATGTTAGAGGAAAAACAGGCTCATTGAGGATCAGTGGATTCCTCCTCGGTGCAGTTTTCCACCCGTGTGTCGTGCTCTCTTTGTGTGTGCGTGTGTCTGTGTGTGCGCGCTTGTGTGTGACTCCTCCTGGCCTGTGCATTACAGGCCCATGCTGGCGGTGGTGACTGCTGCTGTTGCCATGACAGCAGCGCAGCAGTGTCTCCGGCCGTGCAGAGGGTGAGTGGGATGCCCCGTCCTCATCTTTCCATCCTGACTCAGACAACGGTGTGCTGCATGGGCCGAGAAGCCACACCACGACTGAATGACGAAAAGCTCAGATTGTTAGATACAGGGGGTAAAAAAAAAAAAAACGAGCTCCCTCACATGTTGTGTGTGTGTGTGTGCGTGCTTGTGAGTGAATGCATGCGTGTTGAATGACCGAGGCGTTCGGCAGCTGTTTCATTTCGTTTCATCATGTGGTCTCGTGCTGTGTCTTCTATCAGGACTGGCCTGCATGCAGGATACGCTCTGGGAGCTGCCCATCCATACATCCCTCAGGGGAGACGCCACATCTCAACACAGGCTTTTATTTTGAAAGGCTGCGTTTGGGACAGAAACATTCAGTTTGTTATTACTTAAAACTTGCACTCAGGGGGCAAATGAGTGTTTTCCAGGAGTGGAGGTACTTTCAGGGTGCTTATGTGCAACTTTCTGAGAAATTCTGAGGCACTTCTTCAGCTCAGTATATATATATATATAGCACAGGTTCATAGCAACAGTGGCTTGATTGTGCTTTATATTGCAAAGTAAAGACCCAACAACATTAGAGAGAGTTGTGGGAGGGGACACAGGAGTGAAGTTTGAAGCTTGATAAGCCTCTCTGTCCCCAACACAAGGAGTGCGTTTTGAGAAGCTCCAGCAAAAAGTGTAATTGTTACTTCATCCTAATCAGAACTGAGAGAGTAAAATCTTTATAAATGATCTCATCAGTAGGCTGTGATGTTATTAAACCTGCTCAGAACAGACACAAAAGAAAAGAAGCATAACAGAGGTACACCTTTTTCAGTTACCAAGTCTTCTCTTCAGTGAACACCTGGTCTTTGTACAGGTGAGTTTAATGTGGAAAACTATGTTACTCCCCCATTTTTATGTTTTTTCATGAGACTGCAACAGTCACTTTAATCTGCCACAATCTGATTTTTTAAATTAATCATTCTTTCTATAAAATAGACATATTTTATAGAACAGTGACTTTACACTTTTAGATTTTCACCGTCCAGGTGACCATCTTCAAATACATTTATTGTGGTGAATCAGAGGTCACAAAGGAAATTTTTTTTCTCCTATCATGTGAGACAAATGAGGAGAGGGATTTTTGTATTTATTTATCTGCTTAAAAAATACTAAAACAATTACTGAGTTATCAAAATATCTGCATTCATTTTCTTTTGATTTATTTAAACTTAATGTTTCTGCACCACTTTTAATATGGTAATGTTTTATTTTTCGCTTGAGGTGTTGAGATAAAACACTTTCAAAATGTTTCCCCTGATTTAATGTCAAATGTCAAGACAAATTCTCACACTGTACTGTCATCACAAAGAAAACTTTTATTTCAGTGTCATATGGCAGGCTTTAGGTAATGTCTGTAAAATTGACAATAATTCAGATCTCTTGCTTTTATGTCTTCACAGCATGTCTTTTATCCTGTTTTCCTTCTCTCACCCCAACCGGTCGCAGCAGATGGCCGCCCCTCCCTGAGCCTGGTTCTGCCGGAGGTTTCTTCCTGTTAAAAGGGAGTTTTTCCTTCCCACTGTCGTGAAAGTGCTTGCTCATAGGGGGTCATATGATTGTTGGGTTTTCTCTGTATCTATTATTGTACGATCTACTGTACATTATAAAGCGCCTTGAGGCGACTGTTGTTGTGATTTGGCGCTATATAAATAAAATTGAATTGAA
>VVHJ01021289.1:1490-17201 GCA_015107715.1 Tylochromis polylepis
AGGCCCCTCTTCTGTGGAACCAGCTTCCAGTTTGGATTCAGGAGACAGACACTATCTCTACTTTTAAGATTATTCTTAAAACATCTTGATGCATGCTCAGTCATTCAGGTAAGTAAATCCCCGAAAAGTTGATTCTGTTCATCTTGACGTAGCGTTTTCAGTGGGAGAAACGTTTTGTCGCTCATCCAGGTGACTTCTTCAGTCTCAGCTGACTGCAGGTTTCCCCAACCTTATAACCAGCAGATTTGCATAATGACTGAAACTAGTACCACTGAAGGAACAATGGGCTGGGAGGTCAGTTCCTTGATCATTAATATGCAAATTCTCATGACCATTGATCAACAACATTCACAGAGAGTTGGGGAATGGCTGCAATCACAGCATTGTAAGATGGCGAAAGATGTACCCTTAGGCCCCCTCTTTGATTCAGAGATGGTCTTTCCCTTTTCACGCGAATGGCCTCCTTGACTCCCCGCTCAAACTGGCGTTCCTCCCTGTCCAGGATGTGTACGTCCTCATCATTGAAAGAGTGTCCACTGGCCTGTAGGTGTAAATAGACTGCAGAGTCACTCCTGTCACATGCGTCTGAGTGTGTTGCTGGATAGGCTTTCTGTGTAAATAGAATTGAACTGAATTGAATTTTTTTCCTTTTTTCCTCTGAAGAAATCCTGACCAGGAGCAACAACAGCTAAGAGCATCTTGAGCACTGAGGAGAAAAAGGTGTGCATTGAGGATGATTTTTGTGGCGGGGCCGTCGTGGGGAAGGCGGACGCACCTGCACAGCATCGGCAATCAAGCCCACCGGCTTAAAGTCTGTACTGCTCCCTGCTGTAATGTTGTTGTTGTGGTGTGTACGTGTGGCTGGCAGCTGGGACGCTGCAGCCAGGAAGTGTCTGTGAACAGCAACCGTGGGTGTTAATAAAGTATGCTGAGAAGCATGAATATGTCGTCAGGTCTGCCATGGTTATGTTACAATTTTGAACTATTAACTTTAAGTGTTGTTACTGTTGAGGACTTTTGTAAATTTAACTTCCAAAAACCTGAAGTTACAAACATCAGCAACTCAGCCATCCCCAACCTCTAAAGGGTTACATTCACTGATGCATCCATATTGATTATCCTTTTATTTAAATAAGTTTAAGATTTTTTTACAGTTTGATTTGTAATTTGACATTAATAACATATGTGGAATGAACAACAAACCCCCAGAAATGCACAGCCATGCATCCAGCCATCCATCTGCTCATCCATTTAGGATCATGGGAGGCTGGAGCCTATCCCAGCTGTCACAGGGCGAGGCAGGGTACACCATGGATAGACCGCCAGCCTGTCACAGGTTAACATGCACATATTTGATTATATTTTTTAATTTAATGCTTTGATTCAGGGTGACTCTAGCACTGACTAGATCACCTTTGCAACATATAAAATGGTTCTATTCAAAGATAAACCATAACACCATCAAACCTTTATGTTAGTTTGTGTGTCTTTTATTTGAATTAAAAGCCTGATTTGTGTGTCAGCAGGGTGAGGAGGTGTGTGCAGGTATCATTACGGTGGAAAACATCATATTAGGGTTTGACCCTGTGCATAAAAGGAGCATGTAATCAATCATGTCCACACAATAGGTGCACCACCCTGCTGAGCTATTTATTGATCCTCTTCCATCAGGACGGAACTCCAGGGTATTTGTAAGGAGTTGAGTTACTAAAACTTCTGTCTGCATGTTTTGCATGCTTTAAAACGCTGGAGTCTTTTTGCACGCAGACTTTGACCTACAGCCAGTTAACCCACATTATAGCTGAGACCCAGTATGTCGCCTTCAGCAAATAAGCAACACTTTCTGTTGGCAGGATGACGTGACGGTCACAGAATAAAGACATAAATGTTCCTTGACGGGTACACCCAGTCTAAAAAAAACAAAACATAAACGTATCACAATACCAACTGAGTGGAGAAAAACAGACAACCTGATCACCTGTAAGGTGACACCTGAGGCCCAGACACAACTGCTGGGCATGTAGAGACAAGAAGGGAAAACCAGGGGAAACACACAATTGACGGCACTAATGTCTCTGTGTGAAGCTGGAGGAAAATTGTGGCCCACAAACCAATTATAGCTGCATTTAAAGTGTGTATAATTTTCCGGTTGCAGGGAGTGTAGCTTGTGGTCTGCCGTGTTTTAGAAAAACCTTAAAGGCTTTGTTAATGCACGCCTTCGGGGTAAAATGATATGGGATCAGTGAACAACACAAGGAAGCCTTTGGGCGCTTTTCCATCTTCTTTCCTGTGTCTGCCAACATGAGATATCGACCAAATGCATTCTAGCTGCGGCTCATTACTGTGACTCTCACAGTTTACACACAATGGAAACAACTCAAGCAGCTCCACCTTTTACAGCATCCAACCGACAGACCCCAGATGATAATTTTAAAGCCTCTGCTTCCAGATAAATCACACAAAGCATCGCCCAGATGTTTAATTTTTCTAATGAGATCACAGACGTCAAATCCAGTCATCCTTCACCGGACAGTAATTTACTTTACAGTTTGTTTTGAAAGGAGCACTTTGCTCTCATCCACTTTCCAGCACCTCCACTCAGCCCTGGAGACCAATGCAAGCTGATCTGGCTGTCCCTCGGGGTGCCAGAGCAGAGTGTCTGCAACTGTTGTGCCTCTAAAGGACAATTTTCATTATTAAAATTACAAGTATTTAAAAGGTTCCCCCACATTCCTCTGTGCAGGGTCTGAAGATAAAGAATCACCAATATAAGGAAAAAAATTCTAATAAAAAATTCTCATCAATTACATTAAAAAATACAGTGTGTGAAGATGGACAAGTCAAACTGCTGGAGACAGGAAAAAAGACACAAACGAAAAAAGAAAAATGAAAGGAGCTATTTATTGACATCCTACACACACACACACACACACACAAACACACACACACCCAAAAGAACCTGCACACATGTAGTAGATGTTGTACAGATTTTTGGTTTGTTTTTTCAAAAACTGTGCCAGTCAAATACTTTAAAGGTACTTTTTGTAATTACTCTCTAAAGAAGTGGGGGACAAAACCGTTCACCACCAGGGGCAGCACTTTACCAGTGGTGACACTGAGATCTTTTCGGACTGCTTTTTCTAAACTCTTGATATTTCTTTTGAGCTACCCCGATGTCACTGAGAGGCTTTGCCTTTTTGCCACTGTAAATAATGTAAATAATGTACTCTTAATAACTTGCATGAAAGGGTATACTACGCTTCAGCATAGCCAGATTTTCTTTGGCTAAGCTAGCACAACATGACCTAAAACCCCAGCTGGAAATAACAAGTATCATAACAGCGTTTTTAAGTTTTCTCTGTTAAGCCTGACTTTCCACTTCAGGCTCTGCATGCACTCGCATAAAAAAAGCATTTCATAATAACGGATAAAACAGATTAACGCTTCAAAAAATCATTCAAGTTAATTAGTTTGTGGCTGAGTGCTCTCCCAGTGCTGATGTGTTTTTTCTAATGCAAAGGCTACATACTACATATTGAGCAGGTATTCTTGGTGTATGTTCTGTGTTCAAGTAGCTGCAATTCCAGCAGAGTAAAAGAAGCTCAGCAGCAGATTAGAATCAAGCACAACAACATTTACACATTTTCTGCATCACCAAATTCATAAATGCCAATTCCAGTGACAATGTAATGCACAGATTGCGCTTCATTCAGGGGTTTTAGTAAGGTACAAATGTACATCCTGCACATATAAAACATATTCCCCCAGCAGAGAATCTATATCACTTTTAAAACAGGCTGTAAATAAAAGAATCAGTGAAAACGTGGCGCTTCCACATGATTTTAAACTGAAACTTTCAAAGTAACCTTTTCCTGACCGGCTTGTTACCACGGTGATTTAGCCAGGTAGAAAGAGAGACACTTCTGTGACACAGAAAATTCTGTCTTTAAGCTCAACCTAACCTGCTAACCCATTAATTTTGCTTCATAGTACACCCTTCTGGTTAAATAAAGGCCCAGCCCTGAAAAACAAATCCATAGAAAATATAGAACAAGATACTGTTTTAAAATTTACAACAAGTAACCTGCCTTTAATATTAAGTCATGATGTTTTTCTACATGTCCTGCATTTATAAGGAATTAATATAGAGAAAAACATAACTAATATTAATTTTTGGAGTCTAAATAGAAGAGTATATTATTTACTGTATACTTTTGCATACATGTGCTGTGTGGTGTTTCTTAATGTAGCTCCCCTCACCAGCTGCACCATCTCTGTTCTCCTATCTAGCTTCACGTTTTCTTACACAGTAGGAGGAGGGATGGGGGCTGAAGTGGAATGGGCCGAGGGGGGAGGTCCCATGTGGCAGGCGCTACCTTACCCCATAACCCCCTCTCACCTCGCTGCTCCTCCTCTGGGGACCAGCATGCAAGCACATGAAACAGCTGGTGTGCTCCAAAAAGCAATTATAAAGCCCCCGGGCCCCCTGCCTGGCTGCCTGTAAGACCAGGGCAGGGGATAGTGTGGTCATTAGCACCCACGGACAGGTTTTAACAAGGGGCCACCGCAAGGACGGTTGGACAGGAGACGCAGCAGATTCACATCACCTTAATCAGGTGGAAATTGGAATTTCAGATGGAGGAGAGGTGTGTGTTTGATGTTTTATTTACACTGTGTTTTTTGAGGGGCCTTGACAAAAAGTAAAACAGGTGCTCCATACAGTTTGTTTTAAAGTTAAAGTATAAATGGCTAACAATAAATAAATAAATAGCAAGCCAAGTTTCTTTATGCTGTGGGGATGTTATTCAGTTGGTGAAGCTAATGAAAAGCCTGTGTATCTGAATTAGTCCTCGTTCCTGTTGTGCTCTCTGTGGATTGATTTGTCCCCTGAAGGGAACTGGAAGCTCAGGTGTTGACTGTGCTATTGATTCGCCTCCTACCAAGTGCTGTTAAAGCTCTTCAGCAGGGGAGCAGAATGAAAACCACATGAACCAGCCTCATTAAAATGCATTTTTTTTACCCCTCAGGTGACTGCAGGAAAAATTGAGTCCGAATGATTTTTCAGCCTAATGCTACATGTAGCATTTCTATAATGACAAAGATCTAGTAGTTCAGAAATTTACATACTGATTTGGTTCATTGATCTGGGTTATCGACAGCAGTCGCCTATCCATTTATCAGGATGGACACAGTCCACAGATCACTGACAGTTTAAATGTCATGCTACCTTAAAGACGATTAACAGGCTCCAGAGGTCTGGTAAACTTAGAGCAGATCTGCAGACCTTACCAGTCCATTTAATCAGGCAGTATACCCACTGTGATATCACTCATTGGTTAGTGAAGTCCTGTAGTAAAGCTGTAAGCTCAGCATTTTTGCAATTAGCCTCTTGGTGGGTTGAAACCAAACACCATGACTGAAGGAAAGATGATAAATGGACTGGTTCTGCTTTATATATTTATACACTTACTCATCATACCAGCACTTTTTTCTATGCCTAAGTGCTTTTTCATCTAGAATTCACATATGGCAGGTATCAGTAGACTGTAATGTACGTGTGGTTTACATGAACAAATAAAGCATCTCTGGCACTACCTGCTGTGGTGATCCCTTGTGAATAAGGAAGTAGATGAAAGTAGCTTTTTATGGACTGTAATGTCCAAAATAAACAACATGTCACTTTAAATAAGACTTGAACTAATGACTGAGACCATAAATCCATCATTAAAGTGTTTACTGACGTCACAGACCAATGGAGCAGGGGGTCATCTTCTCATAGATCCCTCCAGCCAGATGTGTCGCCCCCTGCTGGCCATTACAACAAACAGAAACTTCTGCATTTACGTCACATTTTAGACCTGGAGGATACCTCACTGTTTGCTCTGCACCAAATTACAGTGTAATCTGTCCCATAGCTGCTGAAACATTTCACCAAAAGACAAAAATGTGAACCTCATAGTGGCACTTAAAGTTATTCTAGAGGCCACCATCTTCTTCTTCCTCCTCTTTTGGCTGCTCTCTGTAGGTTCACCACAGTGGATCATCTGCCTCCATCTCACCCTAGTGTCCACCTCTATCACACCAACCCTCTGCATGTCCTCCTTCACTATATCCATGACACTCCTCTGTGGTCTTCCTCCAAGCATGCCTTCCTCTTCTCCTCTTCCTCTGTCTTTGACCAACAGTAGCACAGTTTCCAACTACGACAACAACTGTGACAACTCTGCCGATCAGAGGTACCAGACCTCACCTGATCTGACAAAGATTTTGTGCTGGATGCTGTTCCTGAAGCAGCCCTCCTCATTCTGGGCTTGTCAAAACATGCAAAAGGAAAGTTAGACATTTTAATCTCAGTAACAAACATCTGATTGATTGATTGATTGATTGATCCCGAAGGTTTAGACCCCGAAGGAAGTTATGGGTTAAGGCTGCCGGCACTCCAGCACCATAGCGCCACTCTCTGATTGCATAGAGAGTGACAGTTTTACTCTGGTGGAGAACTGTTCAGCCTTGATAGCAGGGTGATTTTCTTGTTGTTTGCTCTTCTCACATGAAGTTTATCTGAAGTCCGTGTCAGGACAACAAAAACTCATCAGAGGAGAATATACAGTGGTTAAAATGGGAACACATCAGTCTTTCATGTCACTGGGGAAGGCTCAAGTCTAGTACAACTCAGGGAGGTCAGCGGGGGTCAGAATAATCCCCCATCTCTCTCTCTCACGCACACACATGCATGAATGCTTACACATAATCCTCACAGCATGCTCAGTGAAGCCCAGCCTGGACTCACAGCAAATCAACAGTTGTTGTGATGAATAAGTGATCAGCAGCACTGAATAATAAATGACATGTTTTATTATAATGTGACTTCAGTGTTTTATTTTTTACTTCCCCTGGTTTCAGGATAGAGCTCATAAGGCAGAGAGCCACTCGCCTCCAGCTGTATGTGATAACGATGTGTCGCCACCCGAAGTATGTGGCTGTGAGGTGTGAGATGGCTCCACGCCGTATGACAAGCTTTTTTTTATGCCTCTGGCATCCAGAACCTTCAGGTGCCCCCAGCAGGATTCACAGTTGTCTGTAATGAATATCAATATCATTTCATGACTGAATGAGGACCAGCTTTTAAATCTCATCTCAAAACAGGGACATTTATTTATTGATCTATTTATTTTACTTTACATCACTGGGGTTGATTTGGCTTGTACTCCATTCGACTGAAGTTGTTTGTTTTAATGTATTTAATATTTTGTGCTGATACGAATGAAACACTAGAATTACTCTGTAGGTGAAAAATATGTTTGCAGCTGCATAAACCCAAGAACATTCAATGAGCCATTGAAGGGCTTTTTTCTACTCACGTGAGCCTCATTGTGACGCTACCCTGAGTATTTAAACCAGTGTAAAGATGTTTAAGGACATATTAAATTGTTGCTATCTTAACATAAGAGAAAAAAACCTGTAATTTCAACAGCATGTCTCAAGTTTTCTACGTAATAAATGTGTAAAATTATAGAAAATTATAGAAAAAGTCCTGCTAGCTTATTACACAGCCTGTCTTGTATTTATGAGACATAAAATTTTTGTTGATTCACAGAAATTTTTCTTTATTTTTATCTGTTACTTCATTCCTTTTTGGTTCAGCATGAATGGCCATGTTGGAGGTTTTAATCAGCAGGAAAAGCTGTAAAACTGATGAAAATACAGTTAAAAGTCCCAAAATGTACACCTTCCTTCACATTCTCCAGCCTTTCAGTGGGCCAGACTGGAGTCTTTGCTGAGCCTATTCTAGCCCCCGGACCTTATGTTTGACACCCCTGATCTACACATAGGCAGAGGCTTGAACATATATATATATATATATATAATTTTATTTATTTTTTTAAATCCTCCTTTTTCATCTGTTCACTTGAGCGCTCCTAAAATATTTCCCATCAGAATGATTCGCGGTGTTTCAGCTGGAAATTGCCCACTAAGAAGGTTTGCAGACTGTCAGTTGGGGAGTATAATACCGGGCTTTGGTCTCAGTATTCAAATAAATTCAATAAATATCCATTTAGCCCTGCAGCGTTTATTTGTGAGAAGTCCCTCACATGACATCACACTAGAAAAATGGTTTTCTTCCACTTATCTGCCTCTTTAATCGCCTTTTAACCGATCAGATTAATTTCAAGATAACTTGGGAATCCTGGTATTCGGTCAGGTGTGAATTTCTGGCTTCAACAGCCGGAAATGTGCTCCACAAAAAAATAACAATCGATCAAGGTTTCCGCAATATTATTATTTTGTCTCTGGCATATTATAAAGCTGACACGTGTGCAGTAATGGGAGGCAGTGGATGGTTATCGGGGCCCAACATCCATGTTTCTCTGCCGCAGGGGTCTCCTGGGTAATGATAAACAGCCCCAGTCAGTGAAAAGCATCCAGACTTTGGATGAGCCAGCTCGTGTTTGTTGTCACCTACTCACTGAACTGTCCTGCTGATCTGTTACAGAGGAATCAGATTAAAGATCGCGTTTGATATACAGCTCAGGGTTTCCGCACAAACGCACTCTGCATCTCCTTCAGACGCTGAGCGCGTGCACGCCGCAGCACGACCTGTGCGACTTCAGGCGCCCCCACAGGTGCGTTTTTTGATCACGTGTGTGCCCGCCCCGCTCAGCAGCCTCCAATAAAGCACGGCAAAAGTCACCGCTCCTCTCCCTTCTAGCAGCCAACCGAGGCAGGCACAGATCGGCAGCGGGGACGTGAAACGAAACCCGCACCGAGCCCGTGCGCGCGACTCTACGAGGATTAATTAGTAAACTGAAGCTCTCGGTAACCGGACGCCGCTGGTGGTGCTGGCTCGGAGCTCGGCAGAGGACACCGGGCCGCCGGTGCATGTGGAGGTTGTGTTTTTCAGAGAAGGCCAGGTAAGTCAGACCCTCCTCCTCCTCCTCCTTTGCGGTGAAGCACGTCTCCGCTCGGTTTCGGTGCAGCTTCTTTTTATGCGTCAGCGTATTTCCGTTTGAATCAGGAGGCTGATGACCATGTGTGCGTGCGTACGTGCGCTCGTGTCCGAGACAGACTTACAAACTCGGCTCACTTTTAGCATCCATAATTTACAATCCGCAGTCAGGCGGTGAGCAAAGCTCCGGGTTTCTGCGGAGCATCAGGACCAGAGCCGCACACGCGCTGTCTGGGGGGTTTCTTAGAAGAGACCCCCGCCCTCCTCCTTCGGCGTGACCGTGGGACCATTTAGCTCTGTAAATACCGGCCGAATGATCGGATCAGCTGTAAAGAGCGACTGTATGTGTGCAAAGTGCAAGCAGCGGCAGTCGGGGCTGATATCTCTGCGTTCTGCGATGTTATCAGAGAACACGACATGAGAGACTGCCTCAGGAATGAGAGAAAAAGAAATTTAGACTCCATCGTGGAAATTCAGTCCACAGAGTTCACGAGTGTACATTATATTTCAAAGGGTAATTTAAGAGTCTCAGTTAAACCCAGCCACCCCTTTCCAAAATGGTCTTTTTTTTTTATTTTTATGACGTATATGATGATTCTTCACAGCTGTAATTAAAGTATTGTCCCCTCAGCAGGAGTTTTATTTACAGACTAGTCGCGTCAGACGCGCACACTTTATGATTTATTGAATTAACGCCCCTGTGCACGCCCCCCTCTCCGCTCTCCCTCCTCAGTTTCAATAGGCTGGAGCTCCAGTGAGGCAGGTCTGCGCGCACTGGAAGCCCGGGATTCAATTGGTGGAAGCAGAAAGTGGAGCCCCGTCCTGCTTTCTTTTTCTTTTTTTTTTTTTCTTCTTTGCTGCAGGAGGAGCAGACTTGGAGGAAATTGAGAGAGACGCCGCTCAGCAGCAGCAGCCTGCGCAGTTTAGACAGAGAGCACGGCATGAGGGACTTCACCCCCAAACTGCGCACCGACTCTGCAGGATGCACCCCTGCAGCTGTGTAGCTGCTTGAGGACGCACTGAGACGAGCTCGTTCCGGACGTATGCAAGAATCTCAGAGGGACTGGGCCTGACTGGTTTCTGACCGCAGCTGCAACATTTGTTTTATCGTTCCTGCTCTCCGGAGAGCCGTGCGCTGTGGCCTTGTAGCGGACATGGGAAATGTAAACAGTAGTCGGGCTGGATTTTAAACTACGCACACGTCCCAAGTCCGCCTCCTCCTCCCGGGCCGTCCGAGACGGAGATGGAGACGGAAAGGATCGTGCATGAGCTGGAGGGAGAGGCTGAGCCGCCCATGCACCACGTCCATGGAACCAACCGGATCAGACCGTCCTCATACCGGGCCCTGCGCAGCGCCGTGTCCACCCTGGCCCGCCTGGATGACTTCAGCCGCGAGAAGATCGGCGCGGGGTTCTTCTCCGAGGTGTTCAAGGTAAGTAGACTGGGTAACGGGACACGTTTTCACTTAACTTCCACGAGCTGATTTGGAGGCTCGTTTGTGGCAAGCTCAAAGTTTAACGTGCACATCCTGTAGTCTGAGTCGAGCCTCTAAACTTTCTCTATTTTAAGACTGCAGAGAGATGTACTTCCTGACGCCCCAGAATGAGTTGTTGACTTCCTGTCAGGTCTCTTGATGGTGCTAAATAACTGCTGAGGAAGTTCATGATGCATTTTTTTAAAGATTTTTTTGGTGGATGACATCATGGTGTCAACACCTGTTTGCAGTGACCCATTAGTTAGTGAAAGATGGACGCAGTGTTTTGTTTTTGCCTCCCAACGCGGTGTGTAAGTAGATATGGTCAGTGCAGGTAGATCATGTACACCTGTAAGGTGACCCTACTCTTGGCTCTGTTTGCTGCAGCAGCAGCCTTCATCCCCTTTTGTCACACTGCCTTTTCAGTTGCATCAAGCCTAATTCTGTGGTATGCCTCATTAATGATGGCTCTGAGTTGCCAGGGTGTGATGGTGTGAAAGAGATCGCATCAGGAGGAGCTGGCCGAGGAGAAAATGGGGCGAGTGCCGATGCAGATTTCTTTCCAGGTGTAGATGATTTATTTACTTGTCCACACTGTGGCCTTGCAATTACACAGGATGGAGTCCCCAAACTTTACAGGTGACTGTAAAATCACCTCACCTTTCCTGCCCCACCTGCCCATAAACCTTAATGTTTACCATCTGCAGCAGCATAGCAGATATAGCTTCAATCTCTCGAGTCTGTTTCATCATGGTCATGTAGCTGCAGCAGGAGCTCCCCACAAGGTGTTTTAGCAGGTGTTTGTCTGTGTCTGTGGAGATTTTGTCAACATAATGGTGTCACAACTGTCCACAGCTCAGTTATGAGACATTACAGGTGCGTAGTTGAATTGGCAGACAGGTGTGGCACGACCTAAGAATTTATTGGGCTTGATTCAAAGATTATGGGGATTAGGGGGTTTAATCTAGAGCATACTGGGGCTTTATGGTAGCACTTGCTGTCACTGTTGATAAAGATGATGGTTTTTAGCCACAGATTAATGAGCCAATGGTTGCAGCTCTGTATTTCTTCACTGAGCAGCTGTCTAGGTGACTGCAGCAGCATTTGGCATAAACTAGAACAGTTCAAGCTGCTGCTTCTTTTTTTTCTTTTTTAAAAATCTAATAGGATCAAAGTTGAAACAATAAATTTAAGTAGCTTTTGATGTTTAATGAAGGCAAAACAGACTCATTTCTAATCATTAAGTGTCAGGCCAGCACTGATGCCTGCTCTCTAAAGCTTTCTAATGAGAGGTGATTGACGTTTAGTCCCTTTCTTCTTTCATACAGACTTGGAAGTAAACTGAGCGCTGCTAAAAACCTGAACCCAGAAATTCTCAGGCAGTGCAGTTGTCAAGTTAAACGATCCAGCTGTAGTATTTTATAGTAGTGTGTTTCTCACACCCTACACCATACCCGCATGTGATTCGACAGGCTTTTGCAATAAATCTGCCTCTTTAAATTGAATTTACTGTGCAAAAATAAGTGTTAGACATCTATTAACTCTATAGGTGGTGAAGACATTCCTCTGGGGTTACAGCTTCTCTTTTTTATTATTATTATTATAAAATGGTGAAGTTTTATTTATTTAATTTGGGTTTATGTTGGTAGAAGGAAATGAACTCCGGAATAGCGTGTTGGACTTTTTTCCCTTTTTAAACAGTCATACAAATGTCAGTGTCAGTGGGGTTGCTGGTGAAAATAATTTAGGTGCAGCTCTTATCGTGTGATCTGCTCATGTACAATCATCACACTTCTAGCAGCGATGCTTGACAGGTTGTATGTACCAGTCTGGACTTAATGACTCTAATCTACAGCATTAGAGTATTTATAGGAACGTTTGGGTTGCAGTTGTGGATTTCTTCCCATATCAAGTGTCTGAGTGTGTTGCTGGATAGGCTTTGTGTGGATCATTGTATGCATAGAAATAGAAATACTTGTAGGTTAACCCGCCCCACAATAAATCACTGCCTTGCTGAAGGCTTTCTTACAGGCTTATCAGTTAATGTGTTTGACTTTCTAATATTTTATATATTTGAAAGTGGAAATGTGATTAATTTGGTGATCAATTTATCACAGGAGTGCGAGCTAAGAGTGAGAGGAAGCCCTGCTGTTCAATACTGACATCAGTGCCCATAAAATGAACACACCTTAAAGGTAAATCTGTCAACAGTAATGCCTAATTCTTGTTAAGAGATTATTTTGAGCTCCTTCATATTGATGTGCCAGACACCTACATGAGGTAATGTGCATTAGTTTGATCTTTGGCTCTATGGTAACATACAGGTTAACAGCTGGCTGCAAACTGCTCCAGCTGTTTTCAGTGCGATCCTCTCGCCTTTTAAAGCATTAGTGGGACTTTTACAGGATGAATTTGGTGCTCCTGCAGATTGTTGCACAACTAAACTCGTGATATGAAATCACATGAAGTGGGTGTATAAGATGCTGAGTACAGTAATTATTTCCATTATCGATCACACTGTTGAACAGGCATTTGTCAGAAATGGTGGCACATGCTTATTGTGGCAAATCATGAAAATGAAAGGGGTAAAAAACACAAAATGATCAGTTAGTTTCATGTAAGAAAAGCCGCAGGGTGTGATTTTAAAAAGCTATGGTTTTAGGGTCATGTGTAAAAACAGCACTTTTTTTTTTCAAATACTTCTAAAAGTTGGTCTCTACTTCCTATAACATTTTCACACGTGCTTTGTAGCCCTTAACTTGTCTACACATGCAACCCAGTTGGCGTGCACGAGAGATCACAAATGACTCGGGCATTAGGTGCCCTTCATCTGGTCCGTTTCCTTGTACAAAGTTTGAGGAAAGGCGATGACTGTGAAGCGTCTATGCCGTCTCCTGTGCCCTCTGCTCGGGCCAGCGGATTTCCAGAAGGGAGACGGTGTTCGACACGTCCTGATGATCATTTGTGGGGAAAAAAAACTTCTTGTGAAAACGAAATTGACTGATCATACAAAACACAATTAAGTAAAAATGCCTAATTCTTGCTTTTGAGTGCTTCAGTTTAAAAGAAGTCCAGCTCAAGTCGACCATCCTTCACTAAACGAGGCTTTTTGTGTTCTAACGTCACTCTTTGTGCTGTTCTCATTCTCAGGGGAAAAAAAAAAACAATGTTCTTGAGGCCACTCTGCTTCTTGAAACCACTCCCTCAGCTTTGCCCTTTGAATGGCCAGTGAGCATGCAAATGTCACTGTGCTCACTGCAGGCTTGTTAAGTTGGCACTTGAGTCTGGATGAGCTTGCTCTTTGATAGTTCTATATAAATGCAAAATTGTTACCACAGCTATCAGTCACATTTATAAGTGTGCTGACACGGCTGACCGAACAGTCGATCCTGTATCCTGGTTTAGCTCGGAGGAAGAAGGCCCGACTGTTCTGCAGAAAAATCCCCCTACCCGATGTTTTGTTTATGAAACTTTACTACACTGAAAGTGTGTATGGTCCACGCTTTGAAATGGATGTTCCTGCACTTGCTCACAAAGGCCTCCTGCCATGTGTGTGTGCTACTGTTGTGCTTCAGATCAATGGTGGCTCGTGGCAGGCAGACAAACGGGCAGCCATCCACCTCTCCAGAGTGAAATTGTGCAATCTGGGAGGGGTTGGGGGGTTGGTTGTGGAGGGCAAGATGATTAAAAAAAAAATAAGGGAACGTGTTAAGACAAATCCTCCAGGTGTGCTGTTATTAATCTTTTTTCAATATTGTTCAAAGCAAAGTTCTGCATGTGTCTGTAAGTGCCAGCTTTTGCACTTGTGCAATACTCCTAATTCATCAGCCTGATAACCCAGAGGCTCCAAAGCAATAAAGTGCCTATTCACAATTAAATTGTATCATAAGCCAAAGGTTCAGTTAACTGTAGGATGTGGTTATTTATGCTGCCCATTTCTCAGGGCTGCAGGGAGTTGAGCAAAGAAATTGGATCAGTTTCTAATTGGATTATTATTTTACTTCATATTACTGCGTCACGCTCCAGCTGTTTCTCTCCTGATAATAGACAGCATGTTTGCGAATGCAGAGAACATCAGACATCCAAGAACAAGCACTCATAGAAGATTTGATTCTCATTTGGACTTTCTCCATCATTTACATGAGGCATGGAAATCTCAGCGTTCACAGAAAATCCCACTCCACAAAGGCAACTTGAGTGCATCATTTGGTGTCTTGTCTGTTCAGACAGGACATGAAATTGTTATATCTCAAATGTGTGTTGTCCAGTCTGTTCTACACCTCATGTGCTTGATGAGTCTGAGTCTGGTTATATTACGTCACACTCATAGCACAACTGAATTCACAGATCAACTGTATATGGAAGTTTCCATGTGGGTTCCACACATCCTATTCAGCTCACTATGGTTCTAGAAGTTTTCGCACACAGGAAGTGATGAGGAACAGGATCCTGGGCTGAAGACATCACATGACTGCAGTCACACCTCAATGTGCTCTTAATGTGTGAAGGCTCTATCACATCTGTTTTTCAGTTATAATTGTAAAACACGAACTGATAGTTGGCTGGGTAAAGGTAACATTTTCCACCTGCATATGGGAATTAAACTGGTTCCAGATCCTTCAATTCACTGGACTTGTATACCTCAAAGCTTATCAGGCTATCTATTGTCAGTGCTGGTATGTGTGGGGTTTTTTGTTTTGTTTGTTTTGCACATAGCTAGACTGTGACATAAGTCTCATGCCACTGGAGCTTCTGCACACCTCCATATGCAATTTTATTCTCTGCAGCTCTGTACTTTAAATCAGATGGCAGTTAATGCTGAAAACGTTTCCCACACAGAAAATCGATCACATAAAGGAGTTGGTGAATAATCAAACCTATTGGCAGAATAGGCAGATGTGCTGCTGTCAAAGGTTTACCTGTACTTGTCCCCAGTTCCACCTCCCAGTATAGCTAAAATTCTTTAATCTCATTTATTTTGACCTGACTATAAATACATGACTGTCTAATTTGTAAATTATATTAAGCAAAATTTTAAGATATTAACAGCTGCTGTGCATCTGCAAGCCTCTTTGCAACCCACCTCCCTTCCGGCTCCTCCTTTTCATGCTGTTTCTGATTTAATCAGTGTCCTGTTACTGATGCCTGCCCTGGTGCGCTCCGTCTCCCGTTTTCCAAGTATGTGTATGGAGTTCCCAGAACAGAGCCATACGAGCAATTATGAAATTACTGCAGATGGAACACTAGCAGTCTTTTTTTTTTTTTTTTTTTTTTTTAACCCCTTTCACTC
>VVHJ01021289.1:34875-72402 GCA_015107715.1 Tylochromis polylepis
GGTCAAAAATTGCACAACAATATCTCCACATAACTGAAAAACACTGTGGTTTCTTAGATACTGAGGAAGTGCACATAAACACACGTACGCTTGCACAGAGCGACGTCTCACCCCGCACGACCTCTTTTGATTAGCTTCTGTGTCACTGAATTGGACTGTGACGCCTGCCCTTGTCGCACCTTTTATCCATCTGTCATCTTCTTCGGTCTCTTGCACACTACAGGCTTCCCTATAGAAAGTCATCATCGTGCATATCGTTTTGCATGCGTCAGTGCTGGGTTTTTGAAACGTGAACATTTGTATCCTAAAGGTGGCACCTTGACAGCTTAAATATGTGAACTGGAACTACATAAAGACTGAAGAGTTGACTACAAACACAGTTGCACAGTGTTCATGCCAAGCAACCAATTGTTGCCTCTCTCCATTTTAAGCCCTGATGCTCAAGAAAAGCCCTCATAGGTCGATTTGATTTACAAAATGCTGCAAATTTAGAAAAAGATCTTTTACTTCTGTTGAGAAAACATTAAACTCTGAGTATGCATTTAGTTATTTTTATGTGATGTCAAAGGGAAAAACAAGTCAGAGCATCACAACTGTTTGCCGTTCTGTTAATTGTTTTCTCTGAAGTGGTGAAATGGCCCAAAACGGCTTTTTTTTATCTGACGAGTGAAAAATCAGATTAAATTCGAATGCCGATTGTTTGCTTTTTTTATATTAAAGCGTTGGAGGATATTTGCATCACAAAGAAATCGTTTTTAACGAAGTCAAGCATAGAGGCCACACACATCCTAATGGCACACTAAAGCAAATTTTAACCTGATTCCATTAAACTTGTGCATTTAGAGGTTTTGCTTCTCTTCCCTTTTTTTTTTCTGCAGTGAGGAAGAAGGCCAGGAGCCTCTGGCTGTGGTCGGCTCCCCCTACTGGATGGCTCCAGAGGTGCTCAGAGGAGAGGTGTATAATGAGAAGGTACTGACGGCTCACTTTCTTCGCTCCACTTCAGCTGCACGTTGTTTCAGGAGTCCAAGGTCCACAGTGAGCATGATGAAAGCTGCTCAAATAAACCGAGGAAATGGGCAGTGATGTACAGCAATCAATATTTAATAAAGCGGTTATGTAATGGGTGCACTCGTTGGCCTGGGTTATGAGTGTTTTCTGTGTAGTGTAATGGGAATCCTGATTGGCTGTTAAGTGAGCGTTCACTGTGTTTTTGACTTATTAGAAGCTCCAGTTTGGTATAAACCCCATGCAGAATATGTGCATATGTACAAAAATAATAAATTGCCTATAAAGCACATACTATTATAAGCTGAGAGAAGTTATGGCCGACTTGCTTTGTCAAGCAAGCTTAAACAATAAAAAAGTGACAGACTTTTCTTGTTGTCTCCGATCTGGATTTAAAGTACACAGATAATATTATAACCCATACGTAGTCCGCATGCGTGTCTTTCTACTTTATTTGGTCTTATCTTCAGCTGCTGTGTTATCTCTGGCTGATAGACTGTTCGTCCTCTCTGCAGGTGGACGTGTTTGCATACGGTATCATCTTGTGTGAGATCATTGCGAGGATACAGGCTGATCCCGACATCCTGCCACGCACTGAGGTACTGATGATGTTTTCCTGCTTCCTGACACACTCGTCATCTCACTCGCGCCTCAGTCAATCTGGCCTCTTTATTAAGGAAGTGTGTGTGGTGGTGGGGGGAGTTTCTAATAAAGCCATTGATTTAATATTCGTGCCTGTGCTCAAGGACAGACCCTTAAGCCTGTCGCCATCTGAAGTGCTTGAGAGCGCAATTGTTGTGCAAGCAGCAACATTAAAATGGCTCCTAAAATTGAGCAACAGGCGAGAGAGATGATTAAAAAAATATTTGAAATGATGGCTGCTGTAGATCATTTTGAAATCCTCTGGATGTCATTGCGGGCAAACAGAAAGCTGACTGACTTATTGCTTGAAAATCGAATGCTTAAAGGGCTCAAAAACAGCGAGGTGCAGCGCTGCACCATCTGTTTAACTCTCGCTTTAGGGACAAAGTCACCCAATCTCTCATTTCATACCTACTTATTTATTTTTTTATTTATTTTTTTTTAAACACAGTTTAAGCTATGCTCAAACTGGAACATCAGTGAAACTGAGTGTGTGGAGAATGTGGACAAAAGGCAAAAATCTTTAATGTTTTTTTTTTTCTCTTGGGTTTTGCTTTGGGTTTGTAGTTTTACATCAGCCTTTATTAACAGCAAGGACACAGGATCACTATTAAATCATAGTACTGTGTGATGCAACCAGGGGGACAGAACCAGCCTGCCAAAGGGTCCCGTTTGGGCCACTGGATGGTTTTGTGGAAAATCAAACTACTGAAGATTTTGGGAAATCTTTAAGGAAGTGGGTTAAAGGGTCTCATTTACTCAGACTAATGGCATCAGCTTCTCCAAAAAGCTGATGGCTCTGGCCAATATTCCAGTTTATTAAATGGGTTTACTGGTGGAGCCTGCTTGAGATCAGTTTGGTCTGCATGTGGCCTACGAACTAAAATGAGTTTGACATGCAACAGAATGTATTAATCCACTTTGAAGCTATCACAAGAGCACTGCTCCCCCTTGTGGCCATTTAACAGTACACCAGTTAAAGCTACTCGGCAGCAGTCGCTTGTCTCTGTGATAAGGAGACTTTGTTTAAACAAAATGCCCACATGTACTTAATCAGTTGTGTTCTTGCAGGATTTTGGTCTGGATGTGGAGGCCTTTCAACATATGGTGCCAGACTGCCCGTCTCACTTCCTGAATTTGGCTATCGCCTGCTGTAATGTAAGAAATGTATTTTGTCTCATGGCACATGTGCTGTTGGCTCACTGCTGCTTGCTTTGTGGTGTTAAACAACCGTGAGGAAGTTCTTGAGTTGTACATGATATAATCTCAAGTGCAGTTCACTGACAAAAGGTTTGAGCTTCAGTACACGCGATCAAATCGTTTGGATGTTTGAAGGAAAAGTGTCCATTTGCATTTAGTTTCAGTTGCCAACAGCTTTTACACTTGATCCTGTCTTTTTTAGAGCTAACAGTAATTGCTGAGTCTTGTAACCTGAGCTTAAATGCCAAAAATACAGAGGACATGTTTCAGATGCCTCCATATTTTAGTTTTTGTATATTTATAAAGGTTGCCTGTTTTATGACCCGTTTTAATCTTTCCATCCTTTTCCTCTCATTTCTCAGATGAACGCAAAGCTCCGGCCATCTTTCTCCCAAATCGTAGCAGAGCTGGAGAAGAAACAAGCTGAGAGAAAACAGAAGGCCGAACCAGCTGTCAAAGGTGAGCCATTCTGCAGATGCCTCATTGAAGAAAACTCTGTCTCACTTCTGTAAACTAACATGATTATTCTGCTTTCAGAAGCACCTTCTCCGCCTGTTAGCCCTGTGCGAAGGCGATCCCTCGGCCTGCTGTTAGATCGGCGTCTCTCCCGCAGCAAATCTGACATGCTCCATCCTCCAGAGACGCCACCTCCTGCTTCCTTGGCTCCTCCTGCTCGGGTTAACCCCTTCTCCCAGAGGGAGGATCTCAAAGGCGGGAAAATCAAGCTGTTTGACACGCCCAGCAAGTCGGTCATCTCCCTGACCTTCACGCTGCCTCCTCCACCAGACTGTGATGACACCACTGCGTCTGATGCGGATGCCGTCGACATGCCCAGGAGGCACAGGCGCTGCCACTCGCTGCCTTGCACGCCTCCTCCGCACCTCACATCGGCTCCAAACACCGTCCTCACTGAGGAGTCCCCATCTGAGGAGTCCCCATCTGAGACGGAAGTAAACGAGGCAACTGAGGAGGACAGTCTTCTAGAAGAGAAGAATGCTTACAGGGCAAGTGATTCAGGTCTTCCTCTGTCTCTCGAGGTGCTGACAGTGAACCTGTTCGACCAGGAGAAAGAAGAGCAGCAGCAGCAGCAGGAGGAGGAAGGGAGGGAGGAGGAGCCAATGGACTGCACTAGCTCCCCAGACATGCAAGACAGCACTTCGTCTCCTTACTCCAAACTTTCCTCTCCTCCCTCCCATTTCTCATCTCCCTTACAACCATCCAGCCCTCCTTTCTCAAATGGCTGGGGTTCAGCCATCTCTAATGGCCCTCCGTGCCTGCCGCCACTCTCCAATTTGGTCAACAATAATGTGGTTGTGAGTCGACCACTGGGCTGGAGTGCCACCACCAACAGCACTCCCACAACCAACAACAACGGCTACCACTCCCCAACAGGAGACCCCGCAGGCTCTTCTCCCTTTGGCTCTGGCAGCGGACACTCTCTGGACCAGGAGGAGGTCATCTCCTCCTGTCCTGGCTGCTGCCTGGCTGGTCTCCGCTTCCCCTCAGTGTGTCTGAGAGCTCCTCCACGCCGTAACCCTTACAAGAACTTGAACGGAGACCACGCAGCCTCTCACGGGCTGCTTTGTTCAGGACCCAAGGGCCTGCCGCCCTCCCCGACGCCCACAACCACGACCACCAGCCTGGAGCCAGGACTCGCCTTGCCAGGCGTGCAAACATAAACCCTGAGTCTTCAACACCAAATGCACGCAGAGTAGGCGTGGAAACTGTGCACCAAAAGGTCACACTCTGGGAAATTAAGCAGGTCCTCTTTAAAATTTGCACAGATTTTAACGCAGCAATACTCTGCTTATTTTCCAGACACACTTTCTGGTGCACTAGTGACTCTTAAGTGTTCGGGTCGCTTTACAGAGACTCCAAAACGGCCTGATTTTCTCCAATAAAGCTGTGGGACATAAAACTTTTCAGGCGATGCCCTCTGCTGGACTGAGGGCGGCACAGCCTGTGACGTCAGCCGTGCCTGTATAGATCTGATTTATCGGCAGCGTCCAGAACTGATCAGCATGTAAACACTCCAGTCTGGGGTCCAGTTAAGTTGGATGTTGAATATTTACAGATGTAAAGATTGATATGACGAGGATCCTGGAATGAGGAATGTTCAGCTTAGTATTATCATTGTTGCAATGATTTCTCTGATGTTCGGTGCTGAATGAACAGGCAGTTTTGCTTTGATGTCTTTAATTATCAGGTGTATGATGCTCTGCTGAGGTGTGTTTGTGAAGTGAATGCAGGTGTGTGTGTGTGCGTGTGCGTGTGTGCTGTACATCATTAAGACTATTTTTGTTGCTGTATGAGCTCTGTTGGTCCTTCTGATTGCCTGGTTAAGCACTTCAGCCGTATTATTGTTAATAAGGAAACTGTTTATCATTATATTTGGGAATGAAGGTCTTTGACCTGCTTAAGAGATGTACAGATTCTTATTATTTAAACATGGCATTGAATAAAAAGACAGAATGCACTCATGTCTTTGATCTGCTGTGTCTACTTTGTTTTGGCTGCTTTAGATTGCTGGGGTGTTTCTTATAGTAATTAATTTGCTTTTCAGGAAAATTGTCAGCAGTTATGACCAAACTCTACAACCCCCATCTGCCCCAAATGTATTATTCACATTGGAGAAATCCTAGTAATCAATCATGAAACCATCGTCTGGTTTGCTGAACAAAGACAAGTCTGTTTCCAAAAATTTGGTCCTCCTTTTATTCCCCACATTATGGAAGCTTGTTTCGGGGTGTTGTTGTTGTGTTTTTCTTCCCTCCAGTGGTAGAAGCGAGCTTCCACAGAAAGTAGACTACAAACTGAAACCAGAAAGTTTCCAGTATCAAAGCTTTATTGCAAAGACATTCTGCAAATTCATGAGCAGATATGTCTGTAGAGTTGGGGTTTTTTCTCTCTAACAATTGTAGGGTATTTGCTTTACAATATAAAATGCATTGCAGCAACTGTTGATTTTGATTTGGCACCAAGTTGACTGAAAATCTGCAGTTTGCTTGAAGTTCATCACAAAAAGGAAATCACAAATTTAAATAAACACTTAGGTTATCCTTGAAGTTGCAGTATAAATGCTGCAAACTGGAAATTTTTGCCGTGTGTTGTAGCAGTTTGGCAAAGCAGCTTTAATAACAGTAGAGAGGAAATGGTAAAATTGAATGGAAATTATTCATTCTCAGATATAAATGAATAAATAAATACTACTCTTTTATGGCCTAAAGGTGTTTGTAGTTTGGTAGCAGAGTATTAAAAATGGCAACTGAAAAGGGTTTAATGAGCACAAGAGCAGGAAAAGATCAGTAAAATGAACATTACATTTAAAAAAACCAAACAAACAAAAAAACAAAAGAATTTCCTCTGGGATTAAAGTATTCTGATTCCCATTACCATCCCGGTCCTGATTTTTATGGCCTTCCTCTTTAAGGAGATTAAAGCCTTTCCTCTCCCTTACAAAATCGCCAGCCTTCAATTAAATCCTTATCTCTCTCCACCCCTTCCACCGTCCTGCTGTCCTCAGGCCCTCATTCTTGCCTACAGCTTACTCCGTCTCGGTGCTGCTTTACAGGTGCATTTGTCTTGCTTTAAAGGGAGTCAGTCACCTCCAGGACTTTACACGCTCTATAAGCCCTTTGTTGATCCAGAGGTCACCAGGTTGTCATGGAAACACAAAGTATAACCTGGTTGATGGTGCTGCTGGGGTTGTACATCCTGTTCATCACAGGTAGGAACTGAAGCGTTGCTGTTAAAGCCCCCTGTTCAAACTGTGCTAAAAAAAAACCCAGTTTGCATCAGGGCATCTTCCCCCTGTGTGTGTGCGCTCGTGCTTTAAAGTGTTAACAAAATGTGACAGTCTGACTCTACTGACCAATGAGAACCTCTGTGTGTGTTATGTGTGTCTATTTTTGGTGTATGGGTTTCGTGCGAACTTCCCAGGGTTGAGCGAGTTAGTCTGTTACACTACAGTGGAATCACTGGACTTAGGTTGCCTCCTGCAGTGGGATTGTCCCCATGCCAGTCCTAATACCACCTACACTGTGCAGAGAAACACGCAGGGGTAAGTCTGAGTGTGTGTGTGAGAGAGACATATTCCTGTAACCTCACACACTGTTTTTACTCCCACCAGTGCACAGACGCTTTGCATTTTATTCTGTCACATTTAATTATTATTTTTTGACCTCACTTTTATCTCAGCACAGTTTATAGCCTTATTATTTATGCTGGTGTCTACAGTATTAGGTACGTCAAATTAGATCATCATGATTTTACTATGTCTTCAGACACTTTTCGATTTAGCATTGGATCAACCTTTAATATATAACTGCACAGTTATAGAGTGCATGCTGATTACAATAAGAATACTGAATAATGTGTATAACAAGAAATAGGAATAATTTAGATTCTTGTAGAAAGGTAAACAAGAGTATATATAATACAGAGGAGTTCATTAGTACCAAAATATGAGGTCTTGAAAATGATCACACAGTTGCAACAAAACTGAACATTATGAGCTTCACAAATGTAAAATTCAGGATGCAGAACTGTTGGAAGGTATTATTGTCAGCTGGTGTCTCTAATAAACTCCCAACTAAATGTCCACTGGACCTAATGAAAATAACTCATGAATGTCAAGATGAAAAGAAGATTGAAATGCAACAAATGCCCAGTGTATCTATGTACCGGCCTCATAATAGGATCTAAGGTACTGTGCAACTTCTTGAGCCAGCCCTCATTTTTTTCAGATTTTGCCAGGAAAATGGGAAATGATGAATTAAAACATGTGCAAATATGCATGGAAATGCAGAATATGAGACAAAAAGAGTTTGTACAATTCTAACGAGCTCGAAAGTCAATATTTGGTGTGACCACCTTTATTCTTCAGCACAGCCTAAACTCTCTTAGACAAGCTCTCTTCTAGTTTCTTTAAGTAGTCTTCAGGAATAGTTCTCCAGTCTTCTTGACGAACATTCAAAGCGCTTCTTTGGATGTTGGCTGCTTTTGGTTCTGTTCTCTGTCAATACCCCACACTGCTTCAATAATGTTGAGGTCCGGGCTCCGAGGAGGCCAATCCATGACTGATAGTGCTCCACTGTGTGTTTTTTCTATCCAGGTATGTTTTTACTGCATTGGCGGCATGTTTGGGATCATTGTGGTGCTGAAAAATGAAGCTGCTGCCAGTGTGAGATGATATTACACGGTGGATAAATAATCTGATGGTACTTTTCTGTGTTCATAATTTCATCAATGTTGACAGAATCTCCAACAGCACTGACTGAAATACAGCTCCAAACCATGACAGAGCCTCCACTGTGTTTTACATTATGTGTTTTGTGACAGGCTGCTGGTAGCAAAGTGCCTAAAGAGAGATGTTGAAATTGGTTGTCTGTTATGTGTGGACACAACACTGGGTTGTAGACAAAACCCCTGAGTACATGACTGGACTGAAAATGGGTGAAAAAGCAGCCAATGTCCAAAGAAAAAACTTAAGAGACCTACCCAAACCCTGGAGAACTGTTTCTCAAGAGCACTTCAAAAAATGACAGGATAGTCTGGGTCCTTGGAAGCCAAAGAAAAGAGGGTTGGCTCAAGACTTTTCCGCAGTCTGCTTTGCAGTTAGCTATGACATTACATATTTAAAGGGTTCGCATATATGGTTGAATTATATCATATGTAGCATTAAAGTTAATTCTGAATGCAATACTTCCCTGTTCTTAAATTTTGGTATTACTATTGCAGGGACCCATGGCAGGACGTGCCGTGGTGCGTCTGGATCTCGTCCCAAAGCTGTGACATCTCTCAGGTCTTCTCAAACTTTGAGCTGTACAACATGATTCGCCTCGGTGTTCACCTCAGTCCCAGTTCCACTGTGTGGCTCAAACCACGCAAGTTCGACTACAGCGACTTCAGTAAGTATGTTTCTGTAATGAAGCTGAGAGAAATTGTGCCACAGACTGAGGAGACCTCTGCAGGTCTGCTTTTCTTTGCTCACTGAGCAAATATCACAGGTGGTTTGAATTTGAAGCATCTGTCTTTCTCTCCTCTGCAGACTTCAGTCCTCCTTCTGTTGCTGTCTCTTTGAAAGACGACCAGATGGTGGTGCAGGTGCACTTCCCCTGTGCTGCCAACAGGAGGTGCTCTCTGGAGAGGTGCTGTCCCATCTCTAAGCTGATTGATCCCTGGACCACAGTGACTGTGTATAACGCGCTGAGTGGTGCAGAATACCAGGTCTGGCATGCTTTGTCTCCAGTTTTTCTGATATTTAAGAACAGGGAAGTATTCCATTCAAAAATAACTTTAAAGCTAAATAAAGCCAGACTTTCATGTAATTGTTTAACATGCTCATGAGCTATACCTCTCCAGTCTTTCTGAAGGTCTTTCAAAGTTTTCTTTGGCTGCTTTGTCGCTGATTTTCAGTCCAGTCCTTGTTTGTTTGTTAAGCCACTTAACATTGACCTGTGAATCATTCAAGCAGCAGTACCAGTAGTGGTACTAGTTCCAGTTACACATTATACATGCTTGTTTCTTGCAGAGCCGCACAGTCTGGACTCAGGAGGTGGTATCATACGTGGAGTTCTCTGGTTTGTCTCTGGGTCAGAAATATTGTGCTGAGGCCAACTTCTCCTTCCCAACCTTTGCCATGGCTGCTTCACCGAAATCAGCCCCTCAGTGCATTGAAACAGTCGCCAAATCAGGTGAGGAGATGAGTTACAGTTCACTTTTAAAACTAGAGGTTGCCAAATTGGCAGCTACCTGAACCACCTTCACATTTGATAGCTTAAGAAATCACTGATAACAAATGCTGCTTCAATAGTTTTGACAGCAGACCTGTCCATGGACCATTCACAACACATCCTACTTTCATTAGTTATGAGGTCAAAAATACTGCTCAGGTGCTATTAGTATACTAAGAACCTCCCAGGAAACTGCAGGAAAGCCTCATAAAGACAGCTGTGCTTGCATCCGTAAACGATGTGAACCACACTTTATAAGTCCAAGAGGTCAGCTAGAGCTCCTGCAGAAGCTTGGCTTGCCTCTTCCTGTAGCTTTACTGGTGATACAACTTGTATAGCTTGTATCTGAAATTATTTAGTGTAGTTGTATGCTCCTTTGAGCAGAGACATGTTCAACCTGTATGCATTTCTCCCCTACAGGGCTGCTGCCGGTGCTGTGTATGGGAATCGGCCTGACTTCCCTTCTTCTTTTCCCACTTCTCATCATTTATCTACGAAAATCAAGACAAGCCACACCAGCCACTGAGAATCAGCCCAAGGCTCCAGTATGATTTATTGTGTTTCACTTTATTTCACCCACTATTTCTATAAAATACTTAAACACATGCAGTTTTCCAGAATAAAACTTTTCTTCTTTCATTCCTTAAGTCATCTGTTCAAGATCCGATCCCTCTGGTTCCCCTGTCCCCGGGTCCAGTCGACCCTTGCGAGATCCACTTGGAATTTATTGCTGATGTCTCCACTGAGCCCTTCTCTGGTATCGTGTCCAATCAGAATCTGAATCACAAACAGGGAAGCATGCACTCCAGCAATCCTCTCCATTATGACCCCAAATCGGATGAAGTGTACTGAGACAGCGGAGGGATGGAGCTAGATCGCGGCCTGGACTCTGGCATTAGCATCCCACCTGTTTCTCGCTTCTCTGAAGAGACATGTGGGCCCCATGGAGACTGATACTGAAAGGCTGAGAGCTTTCTCTTTGTGAATGTTGCTCTGTAAGGCTGGAGTTGGCCTCTTTCTCCCTCAGGGATGAAATGGGAAACTAAACTGCTCAAAGTATGGACTGATCCATTTAAAAATGTTTGGATGTGTTTCATCCCTTATGATCAAACACATTATGATTATCTGGAAGTTGACAAAAAGTTGTCGTCATAGATTTTGGAAGCTAAAACTTTAAGCCAACATTGATGAGAAGACCTTAAACACAGGATAAATGGAAGCCTTAAAAACTACAGTTTCAGGAAACCTTTTCTGCTGATGACCAAGTGATAGGACTGAAACCTACAGACTAACTGTTAAATAGATATCCAGGTTCAAAAATGAACTGTAACAGGAAACGATTGTCTTTTCCCCAGTTTGTAAGTACACCTAGACAAAATCTTCAGCTGAAGCCAAGAGCACCTGGTTAGATTTTTTTTTTTTTTAAAGACAAAGCTGAGAATTTCACATTTGAATGTCTACAAAAAATAAATCTGCAGAACAACTGAGTTAACTACAATCACGTTAAAAAGGATGTTTTCACAAGACTGCATAGAGCCTTAAAAAAATAAGTACACCCCATGATTTGGGTATACAGAGGAGTTCATGGTTCACACAATGACTCCAAGATGTCCAGGTCCTCTGGCTGCAAAACAAGCCTAAATCATCACCCCTGCACCACTGTGTTTCACAGTGGACATGAGGTGTTTGGTTTTCTCCACATGTGGTGCTGTGCTTCATGGCCAAACATCTCCATTTTGGTCTCATCTGTCCAAAGGACATTGTTCCAGAACTTCTGTGGTTTGTTCAGATGCAACTTTGCAACCTCAGCCGAGCTGCCTTTTTTAGAGAGAAGAGACTTTCTTCTGGCAGCCTCTCCAAACACACCAAAAAATGTTCAGTCTTTTTCTAATTGTACTGACATGAACCATGCAATTTAAGCTGTTAACTGAGGCCTGTAGAGTCTGAGGTGTAGCTTTTGGGTTTTTTGCTGTTTCTCTGAGCATTGCACTGTCTGATCTTGAGGTGAATTTGCTGGGATGGCAACTCCTTGGGAGATTTAGCAGTGTGTTAACACACAAATCAGATAACTGCCAAAACGTCTGCTCGTATAGAGGCTGTCATACTTGCTGATGATCAGGTAATCAAGTGCATTTGATTATCACCACCCGGCTGCTACTTACCCTCTTAATTTCTATCGAAGCAGTAAACGATGTGTTTAGTTTTTTATAGGACTGCACCGAGCCTGTGGATATTTTCTTTTTCACATGACTGCAGATGGCTCAGCACTGCAACTACAAAGACAACAGTTTGAACCATTAAGATCTATTAGCTTAATATTTTAACCATTCCTCAACTACTTCTAGTACAAAATAACAGTGATACGTTTTGTTCACCAGTGACCATTTTTACCCAGTTATCCATTATGTTTAGCAAAGAATTTCAGCTGTGCTATTAGCTATTTCAGCTGTCATGCATGCTGTTATCTTACAATTGAAATGCAAGCCACTGTGTACTACTGTATTTCAGCTGTTTATCCATTATATTCAATGCATTACCTTCTGAAATATGATAGCCAGACTGCTTTTAATTACCCTTTTCTATCATTTTCTATCATTTCATTTCTATCATTTAAATGATTTATGTTTATTTCCATTACTTAGTTTCTAAATTCTGCTTCTTATTTATTTATTTATTTTATTTTGGAGTGGGTGCTGTTCAAGCTTGTTCAAGTCCAACCAGTTCTGTAATCCATTGTAATGGCTGAAGTAAAATGTCCACATAACCCCCAGCTGCTGTAGAAATACGCTACATCCTCATTGGGAGTTACTGTGAGGCTTATAAAGGGTCCTCAGCACCCATTCCTTGTCTTCTATTTTGGTTCTAATGAACAGACTGGCTGCTGTGTTGGTTGGTCAGGGTGCAGCAGGGTTGTCCACTGAGTTTTCAACAGTTCACACCCCCCAAGGAGCGTCTTTGATGTGGATTATGGCTCCCTTACGTTTGTTTGGGTGCCGTCTGTGCTTAACTCGGACCTCTGAACTTTCCTTCTTGGCTTTGGCATCACTTTGCAGAGAGAGCGATGAACAGAGGCCACCAGTTTACCGCTCACATTATGATTGTGTTTTGTTGTCAGCTATGAAGTGACAGAAATGTGGCTGCTAATCTGAAACCTACAAGCAGATTCCTGTCAGATATGAGTCAGTGTTGCAGGAAGAGTGTCAGAGAACTGAATGGTGAGTGAAAATTATCAGTGAAGCAAAGATAGTTTATCTGGGTGGTCCAAAAGAAGCTGTTTTGTGTGCGTGTATAAACGTCAAGTGACTCGGGGAATGGTTCTTGTCCCCTCCCCCTGCCTTTTGTGCCGAATTCCTGTCCAAACCATAGCTTCATAAACAAGAGCTAGGAAAACTTCAGACCCCCCACATGCTGCCGGCAGCTCTGCCATGCTGCTGATCCCCCCAACATGATAACATAGTGTGTTATTTTTCTGTCATTCATTGCTTTGAAATGTTTCTGACTCACAGTTGCCCCATCAGAGCTTTGCTGCCTCTTACCCGTGACTCGCACCTCATCCTGCATGAAGACAAGAAACATCTTGACATCTCACTTTTTTGCCTTCTGTTTTGCTGGTGTTGCATTCTTTCCGCAACATTGGGAAGGCCTGCGGGTTTGGCGATCCAGTATTGTTTGTTTCCCCATCTGGCTTTTCCAGAGTCCACAGAGACCTGGGGGGCTACCAAAGCTACACATACAAGCCTTTGGTTTGGCTTTTTTAATAACTACAGTGCATTATCTGCCATTTGTATTATTTTTTCAGAAAGTCTCCACTGGCAAGAACTTTTTCTTGGATTATCAGAGTATTTTTATCTACCTCCAATCTGTGACGGCTCTCTGCTTCCTGATAATGATATGGAGTTTACATATAACTCCTGTTTACGAGCTGACAAATTATCCTTGTAACAAAAACTTTCGTTATCTTAAAGGTAATCACGTTTTCCTGTTCAGGCTTAGTTAATGCTGTTGAAAGTGAGAGCTGTTTAATCTCATACCTAATACCTAATCTACGTGTAGTTTAACACAACTTTACACAATAATGTTTAGAACAATTAGGAGAGACTCCTGATTTAAAAACTCATTACTTCAGTGTATAAAACAAAAATAAATGTGAGGAAAAAAATAACGTATTTGTGATTTCTAATCCTTGACTGCGGCTCAGCTACAAAAGATTTTGATAAAAATAGAACTGGTACTAAAACACTGCTTACAGCGGAGTGAATCTCCTCAGAAGTAAAATGAAGAGTAACTCCTACCTGGTCCTGTGTGAAAAACAAATTGCCTCCTAAACCTAATAACTGGTTGTGCCACCCTTCCCACCAAGAACTGCAATCAAGCATTTGTGACAACTGGCAGTGAGTCTTTCACATCACTGCGGAGGTATTTTAGTCCACTCTTCTTTGCAGAATAGTAGTCACATTGGAGAGTTTTCCAGTATGAGTGACCTTTTAAAGGTCATGCCAAAACATTTGAATTGGATTCAAGTCTGGACTTTGACCAGGCCACTCCAAAACCTTCATTTTGTTTGTTTAGCCATGTAGAATTGGAGTCCCTGGTGTGTTTCTGATCACTGTCCTGCTCTATAACCCGAGTGCTCTTGAGCTACAGGGCATGAACTGATGGCCGGACATTCTCCTTCAGGATTGTTTGGTAGAGAGCAGAACACATAGTTCCAACAATTACAGCAAGTCGCCCTGAAGCAGCAAAGCAGCCCCAGGCCATCACACTACCTCCACCATGTTCGACTGCTGGTATGAAATGCTGTGTTAGTTTACACCAGCTTAGATGGGACTCCAACTTTCCAAAAAGTTACTTTTTTTTTGTGGATCCACAGAATATTTTCCCCAAAATCATCAAGATGTTTTTCTGGCAAATGTGAGTTGAGCCTTTGTGTTCTTTTAGGTCAGCAGTGGTTTTCTCCTTGAACTCTGCCATGGATACCATTTTTGCCCAGTCTTGCTCTTATTGTTGAATCATGAACTCAGAAATCAGTAAAAAGGGCAAATACTTTTTCTCTTTAATACAATAAAGATACTGTTGGATGATTAAACATTGTAAAGTAACCCCTGTGGGTCAAAAGCTTAGCTAATACTGAACTAGATGAGAGGTTTGTTTTCAGTCAAGATTTGAATCATATTTGGGTGGTGGGGAGGCAGGTCCAGAATTTCCAGGAAGGCCTCTTTATTTATTCTTTGTCATCTGATCAGGGTATTTAGTTTAGATAGATTCGTTTTATAGCAAAAAGCATCTTCTTGAGCCAATGTGCGAATCTTCCAGGTCAAAAGAATGATTCTGTTTGTGGTCACTGTTCTGCTTCTGCAGAGCAATCTGCATGGCAAATGAAAACTGCCAGTTTGTGGCTGAACCTGATGTGTTTGGACTGTTTTTTGAGAGCCATTCAACAGCTGCAGTCCAAAAGTTGCATAATGTCAAGAAAAACCAAAACAAACACAAAAAAACAGATGTGCTTACAGACTCGGAAGACATTGGTTCAGTTTAGTTTTTTAAGTATTAAAGTGTACACATCACCTTGCTGAGAAATGACACTAAGATTCAGCTTTTATTCTCATATCGAGGTTTAAGAGACCGAATTAGTAGTTGCAGATTTTAATAAGCTGCTGTAGCCAATAAATGTTAATAAAAGGATTAGTGGTTGCTTTGGAGTCAAACTGTGGGAAGTTTTCCAAACACACCATCTGATTTGGAGATGCTTACGGATGGGTTGTAGGGGATCAAATACTTATTTCACTCAGTGACGTGCAAATCAGTTTAAAACCTGATGATTATTTTTTTATTTTTGGTTGATATTGTCCTTTAAAAACTACTAGAAAAGTTTGAGACGGTTCATTTCTTTGTAAATGAACAAACTTACAAGTTGAGCTGGCGATCAAATAACTATTTCTTTCACTGTATATTTATAGTAAGACTGAACTTGATAACTAACAGAGCAGACACTCTGGGTAATTTAAGATTTATTTTAACTTGTTGTTACACACTTGTAAAACAAATATCCAACTTATCAGAAACAGATACTAATAAATGTATATCTTCTGCTTGAATCACACACACTGGCTTATGTTTCATGTTCTGGCTGGCAGGAAATACTTAGTCACTCGCTCAGTGACTCATTGGCACTCTTGGGGTTCGACTTGTTTCCACCCCAAGCGTCGACAGTATGGCCGTCTGCAGATGGGCAGCAATGCTCAATTAAGAAACATGCTGCATGTCATAAACACTGCATATCAGCAATCTTTTGGACTCAAATGATTTTTTTTTTTTTTAAATACACTGAACAGTGCGCACGTTTAGTTGTAACAACAGTCTTTTATTTGGCCATACATTAGATTTCAATCATTCGTTCAGTAATTAATATACACGATATATACATAAGCAAATAAAAGACGTCAGCGTCCTCATTTTGCCGTCTTGCAGTAAAGGTTGGCAGTGCAATCTTGGCCTTTTTAACAGTGTCACTAGGTTCCTTTCACCTTCTCCCACTCTCACGTGCACCCACGCAGACGGCGTCGGTCGGCCCGGAGCCGTTTGATCCTGCTGCTCAAGTTCGGTCCAGTTCAGCCTCTCTCTTCTGTTCATCTGCGCCAATACTGAAGAGAGAAGGAACAACGTGAGCTTAAAGTCAGCACTTTGAACGTTGTTGGGCACCGATATCCAATAAATGAAGATTTAGTTGGCTCTGACTTTCTCTCTGTTGATGGTGTACAGTCTTACAAACTGGTGTTAACACAAGTCTTTGACTTTGCAGTACAGACTGCTGTTACCAGCACACTGGGTGCTACTGTCATTAATTACAGAACATAACTGATTTCCATGTTCCAAACAAACACCAGATTTTACTTAATTAAAGCATAGAGTCGATGATTGAACTAGTAATAATGGCATAAAGGGGTATAAAGTATGCACATGAAGGATTATCCACCAACGTAACTTTAATCAAAGTGATCCACACTGAAATATAATAGTTACGTAAATTCAGCTCATTTGTTTTTGTACTGACAGACAGAAAAAGTGGGTCTCATCTTGCTGGAGGTATTGGAAGGAAAAAAATATATATATATAAAATATGAGGTAAACTTATGCTATTAGCTATTTAGCTTCTGTGTTCTGCATTATTTACACCTACCTGTGCAAATTTGTGTATCTGCTCGACGACAGCAGCGAACAAAGCTCCGACGCTCTCATCAATCAGACTCTGCATGTAGTGAACCGCCTCCTCGTCTGACAGGTCCAGTCTGAACTTATCCTGCACCTGGAGCCACATGCATATCCACTCATTAAACCTTTACTCACCGTTGTATTATTTATGGTCTTTACCTTACAAAGTAAAGCACCTTGAGGCAACTGTTATTGTGATTTGGTGTTTTAGCAATAAAACTGAATTGAATTACCACAGGCCCATTTTACAAGCGCTCTTTAAAAGACCTTAACTCTGGTTGTGGTAGAGACAAAATTCAAATGGAGAGAAGCGAAGATGAGCTTTACTGGTATATTCATATTATATCACTGTAGCACAAAGCAAAATAACTCAGCACAGCCTGTGTGATACTTGGGTGCCAAAGGGTTAAGTAACGTGAACTTTAAGGGTTAACCTGACATTTCTTGGTTACAGATAATGGGATGCTCCACAGGATCATGCTGTAATCTTAATCACAGGTTTATGGCAGTGCAGTAACGGCTCTTTGGTGCTCAGTTTGTCTCAAATTTACTTAAACTTTACTGAACAATATTCATTATAAATAAAACCGTATTTGTTTCATGTCAGCTAGTTTCCTCTTCATCTCCCTGAGGGGGAAAAAAAGACTTTCTGCAGGAAGGCCATAAAGACATCTGATCTGATCTCCCCTGTACCCTTAATGACCTCAGCTCTGAAAAGAGCTTTAAGGGTGACTCCTAGCAGGCTTTCAAAGGGTAAAGAGCTAAAGCTACCAACAAACTTACCTTCTTAACAGTTTTGTCAGGCTCAAGAGCGATGTCAGGAATATTGGCATCCACCATGAGAGAGAACAGATTCAGGATCAGGTTGGAGTACCTGAGGAAGTGGAAGACGAGGAGCATCTTTAACTGAAGTGAATGAATTTTTATTTATGTAGGCAATGTTGCTCATTAGCTACAGTGGGTATCCATTAAAAACTGATAATACTTTCCTTGTACTACAAGTTTGCAGTGCTTTGATTTTAGTTTTACTTTGTGCATCATGTACAGTGGCTCCATAGTGCAGCAGTGTATACAGTCGCCAACAAGTAAAAGCTCCCCGGAGGACACAAATGAACTTTGAATTGCATCAGGAAGGGTATCTGAAATCAAATCAAAGACGAGGAGCTATCCGCTGTGGTGACCTCTTGTGAATAAGGGAGTAGCTGAAAGTAACTTTTCATGCTTTAAGTGTACAAGTAAAAGTAAAACCTAACTGCAAAGGATGATCCATCACAGAGAATATTTGATAAACTTCACATTGAAGTGGTTTTTCAATCGCAATGATCATCATTAAATGTCTTTCTCACACTAATTTAAAGACTCTAGTTTATTTTCAAGCTGCACTACATTTTAGATTTTTGGCTCATTAAAAGTTAAAAACCAGTCTGATGACGTATTGGTCGTGTTTAACATCCCTTTGATCCACTGATTAGGTTAACTTACTTAAAACCAGGTCGGTATGTTTGTGTTATTACTGTTCGCTGGGCTCAGAATCACCGTTTTGCTTTAAACTGTTATGCGTGTGCATCTACCTCCTAAGATGAAGGAAGGCGGTGTAGCACTGCTTCCTGAACTCCTGGTACTGCTCGCTCTGCATGCCTCCCATACCCTCCACCATCTCTTTGCTCAGCTTCATGGGTGGAGGCAGTGGTTTGGGGTCTCGACCAAGGATGTAGCCGAAGTCGATGTGGAAGAGCTTCCCTGCATGGAGAAAGGTGAGAAAAAAAAACAAACTCAGGAGGTTTTGATTTCAGAGATCATCAAATCCTCCTGCGTGGATCTATGGAAGCTATTTTGACTTCTCAACTCAAATTTCTGAGAAAATAACTTGAATTTTCAAGTCAGAAATTTGAGATATTAACTTTGCTCTGCCAATCCAAAAAAAAAGAAAATGTTTTT
This sequence comes from Tylochromis polylepis, assembly GCA_015107715.1. NCBI lineage: Eukaryota > Metazoa > Chordata > Actinopteri > Cichliformes > Cichlidae > Tylochromis > Tylochromis polylepis. The sequence continues at coordinate 53,604 of VVHJ01021289.1, forward strand.
TTTCCATTGACAGAAACAAGCTTTCCTTTCCCTCTGATTTCTAAGAAAAACAGCTTGCAAGCTTCTCCTTTACCTCCAGCTTTGAAGCTTTGACATAGTACCACTGGATAATGCCCTCGGGAAACAGAGTTGTGTTTCACAGATGATATCAGTATGTTTGACATTAGCTTGTTTGACCTGATAATGAAATGTTTAGAAGACATGAATCCAGCGTTTTTGCTTTTATGTCTACCATCCACCCCCCAAAAACAATATCAACTCCAAACATTTTTTAGGTTCTTCATTACAGTTTTTGACTTCTTTAAGGATTTTCTACTTGCTTTATTTTTATATATTAAAATCATTAATGGAAACAGTAATCTAACAAATTAACCCTGTAAATGTATGGCAGTCACACAGCTACCTAAAACTACATTAGACATGACGCACAGGCTTGATGTTAGTCAGTTAGTGTCTCTGAATATGAGTGCGTTTGCCTCACCGGTCTTTGTCAGCAGCAGGTTGTCCAGGTGTCTGTCTCCCACTCCCAGGATGTAAGTGATGACACAGTAACCAGCTGGGAGGAAACAACGAGAGGCACATTGATCAGACTTTAATCGGCTCCTCCAGCACACCAACAAAATGAGCACTGATCTGTTACGAGTATCTCACCGCAGCTCTTGACGTAGGTATCCATCACCTCCGAGCTGATGCCGTACGGCCCTTTTTCACTTGGCGCGTGCTTCCTGAAGAAGCTCTGTCAACACAGGATTAAAATGAGCACTTAAATCGAAGCGGCGCCCTGACACAACGTGTCTCTGACAAACTCTGCTCACCTGGATGTTGCCTTCAGTAGCCAGAACTTCAGCGACAGGAACCGACTGGACAAACTGCATAAAACCTGAGCACGCAACACGTTTTCTGCATTAGGCTGGACATCTTTATTACTCTGAAACCATAACAGCTTAATACGCTGCTGCTGAGTTACTTCATTATTCTTACCGTGCTTGGTGCTTGTGGCCAGAACTTTATAGGGTGTCAGCTTCAGGTCCAAATTCTCTTTTCTTAACAGCTTTAAGGCAGAAAAAAAAATATGATACAAACTGATACAGACTCCTGACTTATGAAGATAATCTTGGACTTTGTCATCTGCGTTCTCTCATCAGTGATGAGCTAAAATTTCTTTTTTTTTTTTTTTAAAGAAAAAAACATCATCTCCAACTTCCTGGGGGCATTCCTGTCCGCTAACAAGCACTTCTTACTTTGTCCATGAGCGAGATGATCTGCAGGATGAGCTGGTCTTGTCTCAGGTCATCTCCGTGTTTGAAGATGACTGGATACGTGGCTCCATCCTCAGCGTGGAAGATCAGTTTGGCGGGCATCAGAGCACTCTGACACACAAACACGAAGAGAAAAGCCTTTTATTTTTGCATTGATACTGCTCGTAATCAGGACAACTTGCACCAAAGCAAACTGCACTGAAATCAAATACGGACATTCAAGCCAACGCCTTTCTAACAGCATCACTGACGACTGAAGGGATATAACACAGTGGTCAGGGGAGCACATCAAATACAAGTAAATCAGTACTTGATAGTGAAAGTGCATGAAATTAAACATGAAAGCACCCCTGTTTTTCTGATGTGCATCAAATACACTGTTAGTAAGAGAAAAGACACTCGGTCTATTTCCTCTTAAGTGCCTGCAGAGGCTCTGTGTCTGAGATCTGACGCTATGGAGGAAATGAACGATGAAATAAGCAAATTTGCACTCCTGACTTATTTTTGATGAGTAATGACCACACCCACGGTTACATTTACAAACTGTCTGATGGCTGTAGCTGAGCAGCTGGTTAGCTACTCCACCTGCCTTACGGTGCCACAAATCACCATTTGCGCTCTCATGATAGCAGTTTATTTGAATGGTAGATGGACTGATTCTTATATAGAGCTTTTCTACTCTACCCGAGCGCTCAAAGCGTTTTATACAACTTATCACACATTCATACAAGCACTGTTTTCTACACATAAGTGCTTTCTATCTAACATTCAGACTCTGATGAACACAGAGATCAAGTTGAGGTTAGTCTCTTGCCCAAGACAGACTGGAGCAGCCAGGGATCAAACAACCAGCCTTCAGATTAGTAGATGACCTTACAACACGGAGCACTGTGTTGAGCTGAGCTACTTGTTTTAACTACATTTATTAAGACATTTCTTTTAAAATAACCATTCAAAGTAATGGACAGAGCATGAGAGAGGTGAAGATGAGACAGTAGCAAGAGTGAAAGAGGTTAACAAGGTGGTGGTGAGACCTGCTGTGATGTCTGGTTTGGAGATGGTGGCACTGACAGAAAGACAGGAGACCAAGCTGAAGATGTTAGGATTTACATGAGGGTTTAAATGAGTACATCAGAGGGACAGCTCCGGCTGAGTAGTTTGGAGACAAAGCTAGAGAGACAAGGCAAGGACATGGAGAGAGTTGATGTGATAGGATGCTAGGGATATGGTGGATTCGCCACTGTGGACACCCCTAAAGGGAGTAGCTATAAGAAGAAGAAGAAAGTCATTTCTATTCTTTGACTTTGATTTATTAAATTTGAGATATCCTACTTTACACTTATATTTGATTGGCTGTATCGAAATAAGGCTTCCAGCTACGTAGACAGATAATGTAAAATTAAGGCGAAACGAGAGAGTGCCATGCCACGACAAAAGAAATGCCTTTTAATTGGTTGTAACAGCGACAAGATGAGGTAAAGGCTTCTGTACCTTGAAGAGTGTGGCTGTCTCTGGGATGATGCCTTTGATCCTGATTTGAGGCTCCAGAGGAAGAGGAATTGGCTCGATCTCTGACAGGTTCACCTTCTCGTTGTCGGCCAGCAGGGCCTGAAGTCGCTCTGTCTGCAGACACACATGAAGGTTTGCTGACATTTACACAATTAAGCAGGATCAGTGTGTCACCTGGGGCACACACCGAAGTCAATTAAGTGTTTGTGTGTGTGTGTGTGTGTGTGTGTGTGTATAAGGAGCGCTTGAAACTCTTATTAAAAGGACAGCGTGCTACTGCAAATTAAAACAGGAAACAGGACAAACACTACTCGTAAATAAACCATGTTCTAGAAATACTTGTTGATTTACTGAGATGAAATATAAAAAATACGGGAGCCTACACAGGGATTTTATTTTAGTTTTTTAAAAGCACATTTAACACTGAAGCTGTTTTGAATATTTTTTGCTACCTTCTTCTTGCGATTTCCGCTCTCCCGTTGGACAGCCTTCATCAGCTGCACCAGTCTGTCTACAAACGTCTGCTGGGCGGCCAGGAGTGACCGCATCACCCTCACGGTCTTATCACCCTGGAGAAAAGAAAAAGTGTGAGCACAAAGTAGTGGACACACACACACACACACAGTTCTATATAGGTTTGCTACTTATTACATCAGTCAAGCCTGTACAATAAAACTGGCTATCAGACTGGGGCAAATTTTGAACAAGCCAGAATTTTAAAAAGGACCGATTGCACTCAACTCCGAACTCTTTCTTTCTTGACAATATCCTTAAATCTCATATAAGGATCTCTTACTGATGTCATTTAGATCCTCTAGTTAAAATAAAACATTGGCAACCACCAGTTTTAGCCCTCAGCCTTCTAGTAGACACACCTATGGTATCTCTTTCAAAATCCTACATCTACTTGTTCTCAAGTTATCTCATTCACAAGCTTCGCAGAAAACTTGACCTTTGACCTTGAGGTCACTGAGATTCGAACTTGTCCAAGACTTTTAGTAGACACACGTATGGTATCAACTTCAAGCTCCCACATCGCTTCGTGCCCATGGCGGCGACCCGCCTGGCGAGGCGACGACAATACCCCATCAGCCCTTTATGGCTGAGAGGTCAAAACCGTCAGGAACAGAGGTTTTAGTGCCAGCTGAGATTTTGGCTCACAGGGATTACTTTTATATATGCTGACCTTATTATGTGAAACTTAATATAAGTTTCTACTGGCTTAACAGTAAATACAAGACAGAAACCAAGAAAAAGCAGGTCCACCTAAATAGTGTGTACTCACACCCGTCTTCTTTAGCCAGGTTAACTTTAAATCACATTTGATTTGGTTGCTCTGTATGGAACGAAGTTATCATGCTTTGGTGCAGATACAAATAACACCACCAAGGTCCCAAACGCACTCTGGTACAGTGTTTGTGGTGTGAACGTGATCTGACTTCAATCCAACACAACCATCAGGTGTAATCTTAAAAGTGAGGTGAGCTTTTCATTCTGAGCGCACAAACTGGTAGCAGTGTGTATGTAGAAGTAGCCTGCTGAAGAAGGCTTCTCTAGCTTTCTTCTACAACACAGGATCCTCTTTCTACATGTATTTTCTTGCTCTGATAACGGGGGTTTGTAGAAGACATTTGTCTGTGTGAAAAGAAACCAAGCTAAGGCGTAACATTTCAAAGTCAGACATGGAGTAAGTCCAACGAAGGAAAATACCCTGAGATTTATTTTTATATAATTATGATCCAACTATGACACACCTGGCAGAGTTATTTTGGGTATGCTCTTTAATCACTTTCTGCCTTCATTTATCAAAGTGGTTTTGAGTGATTAAAATAAGACAACTTAATGATAAAAGCACTGGGATACAAATAGGTTTTTACAGAGTAGCAGGGTGACATGATATATAACACTAACTCATGCTCGATGAGACGTCAGCTAACTTTGCCAAAGTAAGTTAAAAATCTGACCTTAAGCAAAGCCTGACTGAACCTCCTCATGACGTTCAGGTACATCTCGTGGGTCTTTGGATCTCTCTGCTGTGTGTCCTGATCTTCACACTCCACAATCACATACCTGAGGAAGAAACGTGGGTTTATACACACATTTTTTTATGAAAACAATCTAAACTTCTTTTTGTCCAGGCAGTAAAAGAAAGTACCGTGAAGAGGACTCACCAGTACAAATAGTTGGCAAGCGTGGAGTTCTTGCAAGCACGAGAGATCAGGAACGTGCAAAGGTCTTGCTGCAAAGACGCGAGGACACAGTGCTGTGTTACAAACAACTGATAGGACAACATGACAGAGCAACGCACTGTCCACAGGTCCTTTATGGGCATTTCTATTTGCTTACCTCTAGATTCTCACTGTCGGCTCCTTCCTTTCCTTTCTGTGGGGTAGTGGATGATCCAGATGTGCCAGAAAGAATTTGGGAACTGCAAAGCATATGACAGTTTGTGTATATGGTACTGACAGCTGAAGATATTCCTTTTAAAATGTGTGCGTTGTTCATTCTTATTTCATTCTACGTGTAAGTCAGCATTGTGGCAGATCTGCAGCTGTCTGCATCCAGCTGCAGATCTGCCAGTAAAATCATAACATTCAATGAGTTCATCGCGGTTTCTGAAAGAGAAATAATCAGATCCTGCAGATCGGCTGATGGGGAACATTTGGGGGTAAATTTAGACCCAGAAAGAGAAAAAAAAGAAAAAAGAAAGCGCGCACACACACACACACACACACACACACACACACACACTTGAGTCATCTCAAAGCCATTTTTAGATATTTTCAATTTCAGGGCAAGAAGAGAAGCCAATGCGACCAGCGGTGGTTGACTCATTTATTAACCAGAGTGACTTTCAAGTACTGACCTGTCCAATGCAGCGTCATCTGAAAGTCCCTGGCCATCTCTCTTGCTGCCTGGATCTAAACCACCCTGAATATCACTGAAGTTCTCATACTTGAGCGCCTGCACCAGCTGAAGCAGGTACATCAGGAGGTCCTAGAGAGGAGAGACAGGAATTATTATTATGATAGAACAGGAACAGAGCAGCTTTCTCTCTGATTTCAAAATGTAATTGATTTAATGCTGCTGGTTAAGCTTGATTTAGAGTCCTGCATTCCCCGTAGAGCCTACGGTTTAAGTTGGTGGCATTTATACTTCTGGTTGCACTGCTCTGCCATTACAGAGGAAATGGAGCTGATCATGTTGGAAAATTTCATACAACACATGGACAAATAACACACTCAGACTTCAAGTAATTGAAAGACAGAATAAAATGGAAAAACATATTTGTATTCAAGTCTTTTAACGGTTTTCCCACCCACACACATGATCTGTCCTCCTACCTCATCATCAGCCTGCTGCAGCCGGGCCACCGCATAGCGTCTCACTGTGGGGTTGGTGAAATGGGAGGACAGCAGCTCCAGGGAGTCCTCCACATCCATGGGCTTCCACTTTCCCAGCAGCTCCAGAGCCTGCTTGGCCTCCTGGGGCAGATCCCAGTTCACACACTTGAGGAACTTTGTCAGGGCCTGCAGTCAGAGGAGGAGGAATCACTGAACATGTGTACAGATGTAGCAGCAGCAGTCGCTGGGGGAGGAATAGTTCGAAGTTACACATAGTAATGTACACTTGGTTGTAACAGGGAAGACACCAGCAGCACACCTTTTCCTGTGTGGTGAGGTAGTATCTGAACTTCCACACCAGGTCCTGCTCTTCAGAGCTCAGCTGCTTGGTTGGAGGGTAGCTAACGATGATCTGTTCATGCAAACAAACAATTTTAGATTAAAGCAAGCAAGGTTATTATAGAAACATAATTGTTCTAATGGTTCTTTATTTGACATCTTTAATTTTTTTTTCCCACTGATCTGCACTCGAAAGCATCCGTCGTCTTTTAGCAACAGTCTACAAACATAACACAGAACAGTTTCCACTTTGCCTCAGTACATTTTAAATGAGTTTTGTCCCAGAGAGGATGACAGCGTTTCTGGATCATGTTCACATATGGCTTATTTTTCTCATGGTAGAGCTTTATCCTGCATTTGTTGATGCTGACAGAGAACTGTGTTCACAGACAATGATTTATAAAAGTGTTCCTGAGCCCATGCAGTGATTTCTATGACAGAATCATGTTTTTTCCTTGAAGGCTCTAAGATCACAGGCATCCAATACAGATTTTTGTCCCTTGTGCACAGAGATTTCTCCATATTCTCTGAATCTGTTGATATCATGTGCTGCAAATAATGAGGTATTCAAAACCTTCACAATTTAAGGCTGAGCAACATTATTCTGAAATGTTGCAGATTCTCCTGAGAAACTCTGCCTCTCTGAGATGCTCTTTTTATACCCAATCATATTTCCGACATAAAAATGACCTGAGATTTTTCATGTAATACTGGAATGTTTAACATTTTATGACATATTGACATTATTTAAAGATTTAATGTTTTCTTTGTTCTATAGTGAATAAAATATGGATTTGTGCGATTTACAAATCATTGCATCTTATTTTTATTTACATTTTACACAGTGTCAGATTTTTTTATAGTTTCTAAAACATGAGTAGCTGCTAGCTACTCACATTGAGCTGGTCACGTGTGGTGGCATTGGGCTTCAGGTCATGATCTGAGGGCCCACTGCGAAGGCTACGAGCCAGTTTGTGATGCTTGCTCTCTACCAGGTTTTCCTGTGAAGAAGGAAAATAAACAAAAAAAACAAAAGTACAGCATGTGAATGAAACACAAGATGTATGAGTAAACTGGAACACAACATTTATATTTCTTCAGCATCATGAAATCTTCTTCTCACCATCCCCATCTGTGGGTCGGGAACTTTGACAATGTCGCAGCTGGTAAGAACTGGTGATGCATCGTCTCCATCCTTAATGGCAATAAAGGAGAACAGACCAATCAGCCGACACCATTCCAACACGTGGCATCTACCGGCTGTGTGCGGCCACTACTAATTAGAAAATTACCTTTTCATAATAGACGATGCTGTACTCCTTGTCATTTGATTTGACACGAGGAAACTCCACCATGAGGTACATAAAGTTGGAGCTGCGCTTCTCACTCTGCAGAAAGACAGTTTCATTTTGAAAAATGCAAATAAGCTTAAATTGAAACGCAAATACAGTTTTGCCTTGCAAATGATTGCATTCCTCCAAAGTAAGCATTCATATCTATCTGAGACTAATCTCCACTTTGTACATCTTACTGCTGCTTTCTCGACTCGACTGCAGAGTGTGCCTTTGCAACCAGAATCGAGCTTAACAAACTCACCTCATTGATCATCTCAATCTCTCTGAAGGTCAGCCGGTCCAGCCAGTCCACCTTCACCATGTGGCCCTGCCGATGAGCCTTTGTCAGCTAGATGGAGAGATGGGAAGGAGCAAGAGGGCAGAGAAATGAGCACATAGTTTTACCAAAATCAAAAGAGAAAAATACAGAAATGGCCGTTCTGTTGAACTGATCACAGCATGGTGGCTGGTGTGCAAACAGCCCGACCGATCATGCACAGTGCCAGCGGCCAATCCAGCATCTCCGCACACTCAGCAGCCAGTCCACTCATCAGTTAGTGAGTGTGGGTGTTGGGAATATAAGCACACACTTGGCCACGAACAGGAAGCCCACAACTCAGCTGCTTAGAATAAATACTCACTCTTTAAAACAACATATGAACTGGTAGCAGCCTGAACACAACCTCTAATATACTTAAGCCAGCTGCATTTATGATGAATAATAAAATAAAACAAAAACAAAAAAACCCCATGGGGAATCAGTGTGATTGTTTTAGGAAACAAAATGTAAAAATAAAATCAGCTAACGTTGAAATAAAATGTACTCCCTGATAACCTCTTCTAAGTATCCCATAAAGCTACGAGTTAATGAACATAATCCATCTTGTGTCCATATAAATATGAAATCCATGCACACACATGAAAACACACCAACATGTGACAAATGGAGGACTGAAAGTGCCAAAATCAAAAATAGAGTAAAATTAAGAGTTGATAAACAAATTAATATGTACTCTGTTCCCCATTTCTTACCTTTGTAACAATTCACCCGTTTATTTACTTTCACATTTAATTTTCCAATTTATTTAATAAAATGTCCCGATTTATATTATTTAGGTATTATATGTCCTTAGTGTGTCTCCCGTATATATTTCTTACAAAAATATTTATCTGTTTTATTTAGATATTTCTTTATACTTCATTATGCACATAAATAGGCTCTATTATTGTCATTTTATAGACAGAGTATCGTTGGCTCATCATGGAAAGGTTAGCCTCCAGTCCGGTATGGTGACACTCCAATATAGTCATGTCAAAAACAAGGTTTTCACAGGACTGCTACTTAATTCTTATGGAAGCATTAAGGGTGTACTTAGTTTTTCACAGGACTCCAGATGAAAATACTGACATTCTTGACTATTATATTATTTTATTACTTAATGCCTAAGCATTTATTTAAATATCTATTAAATAACATTTATATTTGAATTAAGTGCTTATTAATGTATCGCGAGTCATTCTTTTTTTTTTTCTTAATTTTGGCTGTTTTAATCCTCCATAACAAGCAGAAAACTTAAAAACTGATGTGTGTAATGTTTTCAAGAACGCAGCCATACATCTTCACAGACAAAAAAGTGTTCACACCAAAACCTGGATCAAAATGTATTTGTAAACACACTGAACAGATTTATCCTGTTTACAGGTTTCCCACACAGAACAGTGCAAAGTGAACAGAGGTCTGACACGAGGAGGACTTGCCACAGTTTGAATTGTCCTGTTATGGTAACCATCATTTTCATACTGTATAATACAAGTGGAAATCTATTTGCAGATACATTTTGGCCATGGCCTTGTTCATACATATACAGTACACACACATAATCTGCATTGCCAACACTAACTCCTGCAGTGGTACTCACATCACTGAGTACCTCCAGGTCAGGGCCCTGGAACAGATGATGGTTTAGACAGTGCTTTGCATTGGATGGTTTCTCTTTATCCAGCGTTTCCTGTTCACCTTTGACCCTACTACTTTGCCCAATCCTTTCCTTTCAGCCCTTTAGTCATTTATCCTCATCACCACCCTCCTCTTTCCTAGCCACACACATTTATACAATACTATACCTTGGCGAGCCTGCCCATCTGGTCCTCTGCCAGGCTGCTGCTGGTGCGTCCCGGTGTGGTTGTGGGCTCTCCTCCATCTCCTTCCACGCCTGGCCAAACCTTCAGGTCATGCATCCCTTGCCGGAACATGCTAGAGCAGGACGGGAGGAGGGGATTCAAACTCACACACACTGCTATATATTCAGACCTTTAAACACTGCTTTCAGTACGGCAGTTTCTGGAGACCACAGCACACCAAAGGACCAGCCAGAATGACAAGTTTCACCTGTATTCACAACTACACAACATAGCCTCACTGTCACCTGCCATGTTATCACTTCTTCTTTTCAGACTAACATGCTTTTGGTGGCCCAAAAGTGCAATATATGGACCTAGCATGACACTAGACTTTGCTTCCATTGATTTTTCTCCTCTTTCTTTCCTTCTCCATACTTTTCTCTTTCCATCATCCTGTTACAAGTTAATCTTCACTTCATCAGTCAACTGACTTTTTTCCTCAGAACTGTGTTGGCTCTCTTAGACATTTTCTGGTAAAGTGTAATCTGACCTTGTTGTGTAACCAGTGGTTTGCACATCGTTCTAAACTCTACATTTAGATTCATGAAGGCGTCTCTTGATTGTAGACTTTGACAGTGGCTCTTACACCTCCTTGAGAGTGCACCTGACTTAGTTAGATGCTGCGAACTTCTTTTTCTTAAAGCACAGAAATAATTTTGTCATCAAGCACTTCAGTTGTCTTCTGTGGTCTTTCAGACTTTCTGGAGTTGCTCAGATCATCCATGTTTTTTTGTTTGTTTTTTTAAAAGAACCAGATACAACAAAATCTTTAGATTATCTCCCAAAGTTATAATTACATTATATAATAAAGTTATAGTAAATATTAAGGGAAACAGATCTCCCCTGGCCATGAAACTGCTCGTCAGCACCTTGACCTTGAGGTTGAGGTCACTGACATTCAAAGTCATTCGAGATTTTTGGTAGATGCACCTCAGGTATCGATTTCAAAATCCTACGTGAAACCACAGCCACAAGTAACAGAGCAAGGGCACACTTACCCATATTTGCCAAACAGGGTCACAGTGGTTCCACCGACAGGAACGGCTCTGCCGGGCCCATAAATGTCCCACACTGTGAGAGCAACCTGGGCACTTTGGGGAAGGTCAGGGTACTTGACTGGCAACCGCAGCCACTCGTTCCAGCTGCACCAGAAAACAGGATAATCAGAGAAATTAGGGGAAACAGAGAGAGTAAAATGCAGATATAAATGTGAGCAACTGATGGACATTTTATGACAGGACATTGAAAAAAATGCCTTTGCTTGAGTTTTACAACCTCATAATCAGTGGATTATACCATATTATAATAACACCAAAAACCAGCGCGGTTCTTACTTCCAGCGTGTGCTGAATGCTTTGTACGAGGTGCGAACAGGGAGGGCCAGAGGCTTTCCTTCAGCAAACACCTGACAGGTGACATAGAGGTCTGAGCAGTTCTCCTGGTAGAGCCCAGAGAAGCGCAGCATTGGGTCTTCGAGCAGCGATTTGTAGCTCTTCTGCTCTCGCTTTCCTTCTAAACTGCCTCTGAAAGTGGGGAGAAGAGAAGGTCAGAGTGTGGAGCTGCAGTGCACCCCTGATGTTATCAAGAGTGCTCCAACTTGCCTAGCTTCTGTTCTCACAAATAAGTCAATATTTCTTTTGTGTTTCCAACAAAACACATTTACAAAGCCTGCCAAGTCAAAATGTCCCCCAACAATGCTGTAAACTTTTAGCTTTTTTTGCTCTTGGTGTAATGAAAACCCTCCAAGTATGAAGTGCAAATACTGTATTTAGTCAAAATAAAATGATATTTGCGGTTACTGAGAATTTCAATACTGCAGCACTAGCTCCCCCACCAGCAAAGAGGTTTCTGGCCTTCAATAAAAGGGAAATTACCAGGGCCATGATTTATAACAGGCTCAAAGTACATTTCTGTTTAAACAAATGGCCATAAATGACAGGAAGATACACAGACTCCTGTTAAATAAGGTAACATGCACTCCTACCGTTCTATAAAACTCTACAATAACACTTACCTGTCAGGTCTAAGAGTCCACACACATATTTCTGTATTATAGCTTATTGCAGCTGTTTCTTAGACTTACAAGGTGCATATTATTTATGAATGCATTGCAATACTCTTGCATTATCTCAGTCTTACTAGTAGTACAGTCGACTGTGCTATTTTTATTCATTATCCTGCTGCTGCTACGCAATAATTCCCCCTTGTAGGATCAATAAATGATCTGTTTATCTTACAGTTGTAGTCACCCCATTTGGAGGCAGAAAAACCCAGTGAAAATCTGACCAAAGTGTGGAACCATTTAATAATAAGACAATCATAATGCAATAATAAAACTCATGAGCTGCACATAGGATTTAAATATAGGACACACTGAGCTCCCACAATAAGAGTTTAGCTCAGGGGGGCAAACGCTACCTGAGTCATGATGGTAAGATTAAGCAACCAATTAGCCTAACAGTGCCTCTGTCTCGCTTCCCAACCCCAAAAAGGACAATAAACACAACACAACACTGTAATTCATCAGCATGACGTAAAGCAGAACCAGTGTTTCTAATACATGTGGACTGCGTCTTTAATGAACAGAAGGCGGCTTGTCTCTTCCTTTTCTGTAAGTACAAATGTAGTGTAATTACGCTCACATATAAACTAAAACTACTGCAAATGCACAAGAATCTTAAATTTGCACATAAGGCACAGATAAGTAAGAGAAAGACAGCAAGTCGTTTCAGTTTGCTGTGATGAATGCGTTCACATAACTCTGGGGCTTGTGATGGCAGTCTGCTGTCTCCTGTTTGAGTGTTTGGTTTAAACGTGAGCGACGAACAAAGTGTTGGAGACACTTCAGAGTCAGAAAAACGTGTTAACGAGACACGACGCGCGCCTGCACACAAAGGAACGCATCGCGTGAGGTCACAAGATACAGGAGTTTACGCCGCTTGACCCAAAGAGACTCACTCAGTGGAAAACTCACATCTTAAGTTGAACGTTGATGTCCAAGTCACAGCTATAAACATAGTTGAATTTATCAGTGTCCATCTTCCGACGGGGAAACTCTGAATTCCAACCAGAGACCGGACGACTTCAACATGAAATCCCGGACGGTTACAGGAGACTTTGCGAGCGTGTTTGCGACCAGGCCTCGGATCAGCACCCCGCAGAGCTCAGCTAACGGTCCCGCCACACGGCTGGAGATGCTGTCGGTCCGGACACGAGTTTAAAAAAGTGTTAACCGCCTACAATCACGATAAAAACATAATTCTGACGGCTGTCTCGCCGGGCATGATATGGTGTTTTTGTTAGCTACCTACACAACACAGTAGCAAACGAAACCTACAGCCAGGGGAGAGCAGTCGAATCGCGACATAGTGACTGAGACGACTGAACGGGCTATCGTTAAATCGTGGGCTTGATTAACCGAGTCTGATGCGGAAAAGAAGGAAGTAAAAAAAGAGGCGGGGGAGTTTATATTAAAGGAGCAGTGCACACGAACTACATTAATACAACTACAAAATACACTGGGGAAAGTATTCACTGACTCATCCAAATCACTGAATTCAGGTGTTCCAACCAATTTCATGGCCACAGGTGTATAAAGTCAAGCACCTAGGCATGTAGACTGCTTTTACAAACATTTGTGAAAGAGTGGGTTGCTCAAAGGAACTCGCTGAATTCCAGCATGGTACCGTGACAGGATGCCACCTATACAACAAGTGCAATCGTGAAATTTCCTCACTACTAAATATTCCACAGTCAACTGTTAGTGGTATTATAACAAAGTGAAAGTGATTGGCCACCACTGGACTCTAGAGCAGTGGAAATGTGCTCTCTGGAGTGATAAATCACACTTCTCTGGATGGCAATCTGATAGATGAGTCTGGGTTTTGCCACTGAAATTTTGGACAATTTCATGCTCCCAACTTTGTGTGAACAGTTTGGGGATGGCCCTTTCCTGTTCCAGTATGACTGCACACTAGTCCCAAAAGGTTGATTCTGTTCATCTGGACGTAGCGTTTTCAATGGGAGAAACAAATTAGTCACTCATCCAAGGGACTTCTTCAGTCTCAGCTGCCTGCAGGTTTCCCCAACCTTATAAACAGTACATTGCACAATAACTGAAACCAGCTCACTGAATGAACAATGGAGCCCCCCACTTCACCAGAGGTTGTTTGGTTTCCCCGAACCAAACAACCTCTGGCGAAGCGGATGGCACAACGCAGAAGAGCTACCTCGTCAGGTCAGGACTCCGTAGTCTATTTACACCTACAGGCCAGTGGACACTCTTTCAATGATGAAGATGTACAGGACAGGGAGGAACACCGGTTTGAGCGGGGAGTCAAGTCATTTACGTGAAAAGGGAAAAACCATCTCTGAATCAAGGAGAGGGGCTAAGGGTACATCTTTCACCATCTTACAATGCTGTGATTGCAGCCATTCCCAAACTCTCTGTGAATGGTATTCATGGCCATTGATCAATGGGCTTTGATCAGTGGTTGTTGAGCAGTGGTCATGAGAATTTGCATATTAATTATCAAGTAACTGACCTCACAGCCCATTGTTCATTCAGTGGGCTGGTTTCAGTCATGGTGCAATGTACTGTTTATAAGGTTGGGGAAACCTGCAGGCAGCTGAGACTGAAGAAGTCACTTGGATGAGTGACGAATTTGTTTCTCCCACTGAAAACGCTACGTCCAGATGAACAGAATCAACCTTTTGGGATCTACTTACCTGGATGATTGAGCATGCATCAAGACACTGCACACTAGTGCACAAAGCAAGGTCCATAAAGACATGGATGAGCGAGTTTGGTGTGGACGAACTTGACTGGCCTGCACAGAGTCCTGATCTCAACCCAACAGAACACCTTTGGGATGAATTAGAGCGGAGACTGTGAGCCAGGCCTTGTCGCCCAACATCAGTGTGTGACCTCACAAATGTGCTTCTGGAAGAATGATCAAAAATTCCCATAAACACTCCTAATTGCAAATTGTTTAAAAAAAACAAACAGCAGAACTTTAAAGAAAAACAAAACACAACAAAATGAACAGCGACGCTGCAAATCAATTTAAACGTAACATGCGAGATGAGCTGGTTTTAAAGCTTTTTTTAAAAAAGTCTCTCTGAGGGGTCAAATGTACTCTGACTTAAGAGCACACCACCAAATATAAAAATGCTGCAAAAGCACACAAACACATCAGAAGCAGAAGAGGAAGTGTTCAGGAAACCACAGTAACTGAGCCATGAAATGTCCGACCGTTACAGAGCGGGTGACTGAGCGCTGAGGTGCATAGTGGGTAAAAGTCTTCAACATTGCTGACTCAATAACTGCAGAGCTCCAAAACTCCTTCCTCTTCTGTGCCTGAGCAGCTCCTGCAGGTGTAATGTGCAGGTGACCCAACACCTTTATGTTTACCTGATAGATTACAATTTTCATCTAAAAAATGTTGATGAAGGGCTACTACTTTATTCCCATCTATTTTGGCCATTTTGTGTGTATATTTCTGAGCTGATATTTACTGAAATTTTACGTTTTAGTGTAAATTTTTAGTTAAAAAATGTTTTTTTAAAAAAGAGACTAATGCACCTTTGATTTTTTAGCTGTTTTCTATTCAATCAATACAAACAATCCACTTATGAAACACTGAAGATGCTAAAGACAAGGATTTCATGATAACAGCTCTGTGAACTTTTCCTCCCCAATTAAAATAAACTTGTATCCAATTAAGTGCATATCCATGAAATACGAGAGGTGTGTGACAGGAAAATCTTTTGTTTTCAGAGGTCCTCCCTTTTCATCAACACTGACGACAACATATTTGTCAGATCAGGGTGTGAACTCTTTGTCAGTGTATGGGACCACATAGGCTCTGAGGAGGTCTCTGCCACCCAGGCTGAACTATGGAAAAACATCTGCATCTAAATAATGACCTCTGACGGCACATTAAGGTGTCAGTCAGGCCTTTACGTAGCCTGACTGACACCTTAATGTGTCGTCAGTCTTCTGCGCTGCCCGACAGAGGCAACTGTGAGTCTTTAAGAAGAGGCACCCTTGGCTGATCAGGGAGACCTATCAACACTCCTGAACTATAGAGAGAAGGCATGTACAGCACCATGTTACAAGGCCCCGGGGGCTCCTGTGAGAGGCATGAGAGGATTTTTCCTATGATCCCGACCTCAGCCTGCAGATAGTAAACAAGTGGAAGAAGATGAGCTAATGTTTTGTTGGCGTGTGGACTGATACCACACTGCAACGCACGCTCAGATGACATATTTCACGTTTGACTTAACGCCATTTTCCTTGGTTGAACAATCCATGAAAAATTGCAAAAGAACCGGTCAACAAAGAAACACACCTATCTGCATTACAGACATTATGAATATGAAGACACATGTTTCCAGTGACTATACTGTGATAAGCGGAGCGGTTAAAAAAAACAAACTTTATCTTTGATTGTTGTTTAGATGATTTGGCATGGACCTTTTGGGATTTCTTTTTAGTCAAATCTTTTTCTTAAATGTTAGGTTAGTTACAGTGGGGGAAATAATTATTTGATCCCCAGCTGAACAGTTTCAAATTTTTATGGTAGTTTCATTTTTCCCGAGGAGACACACTACATAAAAGTTACAAACTGATTTGCATGTCATGTATATAAAAGAACATAAAAAAACTTGATGTTAGCGTCAGCTTGGTCGGTGGTAGGTGGTAGGTAGGAGGTTCATGCGAAACAGCAGGAGGCTGAAATAATAAAATCCATCATCATCATTAAACCAACTCGTGACCTTTATACCCTGACTAAACTCAACTAACCTGTTTGCCCCGGGGGGGCTCTTAATCAAGGTGACTGAGCTCTGTTCCCTATGTTGTTAGACATCCTGCTAAGGAAGCAACCAGGAAAAGGTGAGAACTGCTAACATTTACATTAACACACACTCTTTTAATAAACTCTGCAACACAGAATTTAGGTTTACATGACAAATAATGAGAAATTGTTAGCAGCTGTAATTAAGGTTTTCTTTATAATACAGTTAGGATGGCCAGTCTCCTGTTGTTCCCCCACTTTCCACAAACTGTCACAAAATTAATTCTCCCACAATATCACCTAAACTCAATAAAGAATCCCCCAAAAAGAAATGTGTATGTCTTTCTCATTTAGCTTTCAGTATCAATCAATAATAAATGATTGCTACTAAAGCTGTAATTACACTTTAGGCTCATGAAACTCCTGGTCTCTGTTACAGCTGGTTTATTATTGATTTTTTTTTTTCTTTAGAGTCTTTTGATTTTTAAATACTCTCCAAAGATACTTCCTTCATAGAGCTGGAAATATCTCATCATCCAAAATCCCATGTAAGTGTTTAGATCAGTTTACAAGAAAGGTAATTCTTCAAGAGCCCTTGTTCTACATATGGAAATATCGGCATATGTTGTTCCCACATCTGTCAATTCATTGCTTCTCTTTTAATTTAAATTTAGACTCCTTTCTGCAGGATTGAATTTCATTTATATGGTAGCAGCTCACAAGAACAGTCACCTGAAGGTGCTTTTTAGATAGGAGGGTAAACGCCTCACCATATGAGAGAGAAAACCCCAAGAATCATAATTTCCTAGAAGCAAGCAGTTGGTGACAGTGGGAAGGAAAAACTTCCTCATAACAGGAAGAACCATTCAAAAGCAGAACCACCATGGAGAGAGAAGACTGCATTTAATGACACACAGTAGTGGTATACGGGCACTATGGACATGTGTAGCTGTCAGAGCTGAAAGCACCTCACAGAATCATGATTATATATTTTAACTTTGTTTGTGTTTGTGCGTTCGGCACATTTTCAGGGGCTGTGCAGCGAGCCTCACAAAAACCAAGAGGGAGGCTGAATGATGGTGAATCATGTTTTACATTTCCATCGCCCTCTCTCTCCACCTCCTTCTCTCCTTGGATGTAACCTCTCTTTCTCTCTCTCTGCCCTCCATCTCACCTCTCTGCTACCCTTCCCTCTCTTAGTCACTGCGTGGATGTGTCATTGTTTCTAACACTTCAGAGGTTCATGCCTGCTGAAGCGCATCGAGGAGATCTCCAGAGTGCCAAAACCGTGCCAAGATACAATTTTACCCTCCCCTCTACACAACACCTCCACCTCCTCGTTCCCAACGGATGGCACTGCTGACATTCTCCGCAGCCAAGGCTGTGGGCCGCATGACGGTTCAAGCCACACCTCCACGCCATGGTCATGAACCCTCAAAGCATATAAATGAGGGAAGAAAAGGAGAAGAGGAACCACAAGCTGACCAGACATGATAAAGATGGAGCTCTCCAGGGTTCACTTGTTGCTTGGAGCCATAGGGTTTCTTCTGTGGACCAGCGGTGGCTCTGCTGCACCCATGGAGTGCCACTTCAGCTCCAGAGGTGAGATCCCGTTCTTTATAACCTTTGTTTTTTAAAAACATTTACCTAAAAAACCCCAAAAAAAACACTTCAGTTTTTTTTTTAAATTTATTATTTTGAGCTCTTTTTCCCCCCATGTTTTCGTCCAGCTCTGTGTGTGTTCGAGGGGAGGCACTACTCACTGGGTGAAACCTGGATGGATGACGCTTGCATGCAGTGCACCTGTCTGTACCCTGTCGGGGTCGGTTGCTGTGAGACGTGAGTACACAAACAGACAGTGTGGTTTGGCGTCCAGATGCCCACAGTTTCTAAACTGCACAGTTTAAAGAGACTGAGTGACATTTCCAGAAGTTTAGCTTAAGAATAAAGAAAGTGTCCACAAATGTTGTCAGTCTGCAGGAATCTTGTGTGTGTGTGTGTGTGGTTTTTTTTTTTTTTTTTACTGATATTAT
>VVHJ01021289.1:72422-85894 GCA_015107715.1 Tylochromis polylepis
GTGTTGCTAATGTAAATCACAGGTGGCTGCGTCTTCCTTTGCAGCTCATATTAAATATTTTAGGTAATGCTTTAGAACCCAAGTATGGTAATATTTAAAGTTTCTAATCACATTTATCACAACTTTTATAAGCTTGTCTTTTTGTTTTTTTAAATAAAAAAATTACATGTATTCATTTGGGTACATAAAAAAATATTCAGATTTGACAAAGTGTGTTGATTTCTCTGTAGGTGCCCAAAAAAACAGCACATATCCCAGGGCTGTAGCAATAATGTCACTAACCTGTGCAATCTCTGACTCAAACACACACGTGTACATATCTATGTTTTTATATTATATTTTTACTTTATACTTTATTTGTTAGAAACTCTTTATTTTTGTATTTTATGAATACTTAGATTGCTTTCTTTGCACTGAATGGGACGGCATGTAATATCGTTCTGCTTTCGGCAAAATGACAGTGAAAAAAGATTCTAATTCTGAAAAAGTTTACATTTGACATTTTAAAGGATGAAGTGAGGAGTGCAAGGAAAAGAAGGTCTGACACACTTTACCTTCTTCTTATTTACTGCCCAGAGTGCATCGGCCGGTGGATTTCCCTGCATGGTGCCAAGTGCAGGTGGAGCCAGTGACCTGCAAAGTGTCTCTAGTCCAGTCAGCCGACCCCCGCCTGCCCTGCTCTCCGGGTGAAGCGAACAAGGACCCGAGCCATGGATCACTTCAGCTGCAGCAGCAGCAGCAGCTCGAGGGCTAAAGCGCAACTAGCACCAAGCAACTCTGCATCCACTCTGCCTGCCTGTGGAGCTGATACTCACCACAGTTAGATATTACTAACCATTACTCTTCAGTATATGAATTATTCATGTAGGGGATGTGATATTTAGGAATATTTAAGCAAATGTGCAGTGATTTACGCAAAATAATTTGAAGTCTTAACAGATGTAGGAAATATAGGTGCCTGCCTGCTTTAGAAGCATTTCAGTTTCTGTTTACGCTTATACCAGTTAGCAACTTCTCTAATCACAGCTGAGCTTCTTATTAAACTCCTTTTAAGTTTACAGGATTTTAAAATGCTAAATAACATCAAACTTTTAAGTGTTTCTTTGTTCAAAGATCCTGATATTAATCCAACTGCTATCTTTAATTAACCCACTAATGACCCTCTGTAAATATATATATGTACTTTAATATACATGTCTGTTCAGTTTGACCTGTTTGCTGCTGTAACTCATTTAACCTCCCAATAAAAGTGTTGTTTACATGGAGAAATGACAGAGTATGAGAAATTTAAGTCACACATTTAATTTTCTCTTACATCTTGGTCAAGTGTTTTGCTCCAGAAGGAAAAAGGAGTTACATAAAAAAACAAAAAAAACAAAAATCCTGTATAAGCAATTGTAGTTTCCATAAAATGAGAAGGAACGAGTTTGCAAATGAATAAAAGAGTCAGAAATTAAATAAATACAGGAATGCACTGTCTAAATAAACAGCAGTTTGCATACTTTTCACGGTTTCCACCAGCTCTGATTAAACACCGGAGTAGAGTCTTTGTTCTTGAAATGTGCATCTCTCTCTCTCTCTCACACACACACACACACACACACACACACACACACACACACACACACGTGTCTCATGTCCCCAGCATCCCTAAAAAGGGGGGAGAGACACAGGCGGAGCCAAAGACCACACCCCTGCCACAATGTCATACATTGCTTTCTTTGCTTATGCTTTCTAATTAATGTTGCTACGTGACAGCTTGGTAGTATTCCTGTGATCCCACAGTATGACCCTGTCAAGATATTGCAGAGGTTCACCACAACTGGGCTACAAACAGCTCAGAATCTGCTTCTCATAGCAGACTGCAGAATGGGAAATATAGTTTTTACCTAATGCTATTCTTTTATTCCTGAAGGCCAGAGATGCTGGAGGCTCCATGGTGATCCACACATTTGGAGCCTATTATGGTCTTTCCATATCATGGATGCTCTATCGTCCTAACTTGAACCAGAGCAGTCGTCTGCAGGGCTCTGTCTACCACTCAGATGTCTTTGCAATGATTGGTAAGCCTGGTTTACAACGCACAACTGCACACAGTCATGTTTAGAATTGCTTTTGATTGATAAGAGTTTTTTATTTATTTAATCTCACAAAGCTCCCTGTTATTCTTGACTTGTATCACTATGTCACAGGCACCCTGTTCCTGTGGATGTTCTGGCCCAGCTTCAACTCAGCTATTTCTTATCATGGGGATGGGCAGCACAGAGCCACTATCAACACTTACCTGTGTTTGGCCTCAACTGTCCTCACCACTGTGACCATCTCGAGCCTCTTCCAGAAGCATGGAAAACTAGACATGGTAACAAGCTGCAGTTACAAACACTTATTAGATTTAACCTATTATGCACTTAGACATGATCACGGCAATAGGAGATGCATACAAACCAAAACAAGAAATCTATAAAGAGCTTAACAATCCTGTGAACACATTTTTCAATAGGTGCACCTTTCAGATGATTATTTACCCAGGATAGACTTTTTTTCTGCACCCGTTTCTCAGGTTCACATCCAGAACTCCACACTTGCTGGAGGCGTTGCAGTGGGAACAGCAGCTGAGTTCATGCTGATGCCCTATGGCTCTCTTATTGTAGGTTTCTGCTGTGGCGTCATCTCCACACTTGGATACATCTTTATCACGGTATGAAATTTCTTTTCTTTCAGTGCTTTATAGCTACGAGGGTAGACCAGCGTTGTATGTCACACTTTTGACCCTCGCATGAATTTCTGATCATTATAACGTCGCTCAACAACCATTCTGTCGCTAAATCGAAGCTCAGGGTGCTGGCTCAAAATCGTTTTCATGTTTGCAATTAATTATAACAAAAAGTAATTAACCATCAACGATACTCTGACACTTTGCGACCCCATACCGGGACTGGTTGTCACAAGGTATGGGGTTGGTTGTTGCTATACCTGTCAATGTTGTTTCAGTAAAAAATTTAGATTTTAAAAAAAAAAATGTATAGAGACATCAGTATGTTTATAAATAAACAGCGCCTAATGCCCCTTGTATTAAAGCATGACTTTGAAGCAGTGATAAGTTTTGTGAATTATTCTACATATGAGCAATGAAATTAAGGAAGTTACGGTGCTTTAATGATGTAGCCTTTACTAAAGCCACAAAAATAACAGAGAACAGATTCCACATTCCTAGACTGCATTTTGAACTGATGCATTACTGATATGATTTAAAAAGTTCAGAAGATCTCTTTATCTTTTTACAGACGAATAGTCATTTTCTGTGAGATTTTCCGACAGGTAACCTGAACAATAGTGAGCAAGTCAGTGTAGATCAGTGGTAGAGCAAAAATTAACTTCATCAATACCAAACTCACTCCAAACTGCTCTCCATTTCAAGTCGTGATGAATGCTCGACCATCCAGGTAAGGAAATTTACTGGGATCTCTGTTTTAAGGTTGTTAGTCTTGATGTAGCAACTCTGTCCCTCACTCAGAGTCACACAAGTCAGTGATGACAAATGTATACTCCTGGATTGCCAGGGGTACACCCTAATGAGATCAGTTTAGCATATCTAAGCCATACTCCCTTGCACTGGCTATTGGTATATGGCTTAACACAAACATTTTGCCAATAAAGAAACAAAAATAAATAAATAGATAAATAAATAGCACTGTCTTTACGTGTCTAGCTGTAAAAACCACTTTCATACTCGGAGGCTTGCTTGTCACACATGTGACAAGCAAGCCCAGGACCAGTGCGACAACCATCCCCAACTGACTTCTTTATAAATATTTTAACCGATCTATCACATGGCTTTAGCTTGCCAAATCAAAGCCATTACTTTCAGCTTTTTAATAAATGTCCAATTTAAAAAAATAATAATAATAAAACCCAACAACAACGACACAAAAATTACTCTGACTTATCAAAATTCAAAAATACTTCCTTCCCTAGAAGTTTTAAGTGTTTTCCAAAAACTGACTAGTGCAAAATGGATGTGGTGTCAAACTGAATCTGCCCTCCAATGTGACAGTAATAAGCACTGAGACAACCAACTCCGGATCTACCCTAAGCATTTCTACATATTTATTAATCATTACACGTTATTAACTACATAGTGTTCACAAAAAGTGAAGAAGCGTAGATCCCATGACAAAGGAATTAGGAAAAGTGAAGTTATTTCCACACCCAGACAGCTGAAAACAGTCAAAACAAGACAGGGGATGTCAGACTAGACACAAGATACAGAAGACAGCAAGCTATCAAAATAATAATAATATCATGTAAAGACAGAAAAAACTGAGGAAAAATAACATAAGCTACTATTATTTTAAAAAAATCTACTAAAACTAATAAATAAAGACTCAAGATATGTGTAATTTAAGTATGGTAATAATCAACTAGCAGCCAGTCAACAAATAATAAATCGGAATAAAGTCCAAAAAACCCAAAGCTCTGGGTCAAAGGTGCAGGACCATGACATTCTGCTGTTTTCACTGCCTTTAAATCAAATGGCAAACGTAGCTGCTATGCTTGTGTAGTAAAATCACACAAATCTTTCAGCCGTTCTTGGAGGAGCACCTGAAGCTCCAGGACACGTGTGGAATCCACAACCTCCACGCTATGCCAGGAGTTATAGGTGGCATTGTGGGAGCCGTTACTGCTGCATGTGCATCTACTGAAGTTTATGGCCATGAAGGGTGAGTTTTTCCATGCTTACAAACAGGAAACCAGCAGCTAGACATCATGGCTGTGTTTACCTTTTCAAATAAATGGCTTAAAGTGGAAAAAACAGTTGTTATACCTGTATTCCTGTCATTGAGCTCCCCGTTTTTGTGTTAAAGGCTGATTAAAACCTTTGGCTTTGAGGGTAAATTCAAAGACATGGTACCCACGACGCAGGGTGGTCACCAGGCGGCAGGCCTCTGCGTGGCGTTGTGCTTCGGTATAGGTGGAGGCATCATTGTTGGTAGGGAATATACTATCAGTTTGACAGAATATATCCACATGTTAAAAACTGCATTTCAGACAGTGATGATAGTGACTTTGATTTACTCTTCCTATTAGGCGCTATCTTAAGGCTACCTATCTGGGGAGATCCTGCAGATGACAACTGCTTTGATGATGAGACCTACTGGGAGGTGAGAGACAAATCTTTATATCTTTACATTTATGATGTAAGGATTTGCAATCTAAAATCAGAATTCAGTCACTGTTTTGGCAAACAGAAACTTTTGGGATGCACCGAAAAAAATGCTTTATTGATATCTCTGAGTGGCATTTTTAAGCTATTTAACAAGTCCTGACGGATTTCATTAAATGGTCATGCTCAAACCTATTTTTGAAGCACACTTTTGATCCAATGTGTATATAAATTGACAAACAGATTTTAAATTACAAACTTGGTTTAAAGCTACTTGTAGAAACATTTCACTGTTGCGTGTTCCTCATTCTGAGGTTGTTTCTCCAACCCAGTGTTTACATTTGCAAATTATCTGCTTTCATTCACTCTTCTTCTGGTACAAAAACCCACTTTACTCTTTAACATTTCCCAAAATTAAACAAGTAACTGTGAAATCAGATATTTTGACCATAGTTGTTTATATGCTTATTGTTTTCTCCCTGAGATCACAATATTTCGATTTTAATTGTCTACAGCTGCCGGAGGAGGAGGAGGAGAACATCCCACCAATCCCGCAGTACAACAACCACATGCGGAGCAAAGATATGTAAGTGTCTTTTTCTTTTATCTGTCTCGGAGATGTGCTGTTTTCGTACCGAACAAATGATGCAGTCATTGCCTTTTGTTGTTCAAGAATGTGCTGCATTCAGTCTCCTCTTGATGGCAGCACAGCACAGTTTGGGGATTATTCACGCACCTTAGCGTAACTCCTGCCATTGTGTGAGGAATATATTTTCAGGGTGTTGAATCCAGTGTAATCAGGAGGTGAGGTAGTGGATAACAAGATACCTCAGAGACGTCTCCTACCATCCCTAGGTGTGGGCTTGATCATAAGGTGCTGATGCGGATGCCGTGCTCTGTGCTGCTAAGTGAAGTCAACCTGTGCTCTCTGTTGATACGGGTTTTCCACAGAACTGCTTCACATGGATAACTATTCAATGTGACCTTGGATTTATGCAATAACAGTCATGTTTATAGTAGAAATAAAAATGATACCAGTAATGATTTTGTGGAATCTGCCTAGTAGGCTTATTATGACCACAGGAATGTCTACAGGCCAGCTGCTGATAAAGAGTTGGGTTTTTTTTTTGTATTTGTTTGCTTTTTTAATGCAAGGATCTGCATGATTTAAAACATGCATACCCTAAGTTCTATGAAAAGGCATCTTTTTTCACATATTGTGTAATTTCGTTTTCTAGCGCCGAGTCAAATTTCACCATGGAGTCGGAGTCGAGGGCTCGATCTTAATGGACCTCGGCCTTTCATTCTCCCACTGGACGAAAATCTTCATTTGACACAATTAATGACAGCACCAGCTATTTTTCATCCAGTGATATGTCTGTCAGTATGTTATGACCGAACTGTATCTCAAAATCTCTTTTCTTTTGTTTGAATTAAAAACTAACAACGGAGTAATATATTTTCTTTTTGCCGAACACATTTGATTCGGTTTAAATCAGCTGATGGTAGGTCGAACACTGCATTCAGTGGGGGACATTATCTCGATTTTCCTCATTTCAAAATAGAGAGACGGGTAGTTTTAATAAAAATGTTATAATACCTCTAAAACTAGCCTAAACCGCTCAAGAGAAAAGAAAAGAAAAAAAAATCAAGCCAAGTTTTGTATTATGAATTGAACCCTGTTGCGATGCATTTCTAGAATCTCCTATTGAACATTTCTCCTGATCCAAATCTAAATGATTTTGGTCTGCGTGATGTAATGAACTGCAGGTAAAATCTCAGAGTGCGCAACTTTTAGAAAAATCTTTCTTTCAGCTTCCAATAGATGCATTTCAGTAGGTGTCTGTGTGTGTATCTTTTTGGAGAATCTTTACAATGAGAGAGGTATTAATCTTGATACTGATTATGGATTTGGAAAAAATAAGAGTTTTGATATTTGTTTTGACCTAGGTTATCCTGTGACATTAAAAAAATAAATAAATTTGGTAATGTGTTATCACAACCCCTCTTATCAAGCATTGCAAAGAATGATGGACATGTAAATATAAGCACACATGAGGAATTTTATAAGTTTATATATTGTTGTTTCTTCCCTTCGTGCAGTGGGCTCTACTTTCGAGTACTTTTAGAGCTGGCGACAAATACATCAGTCAACACCTTTTTGCTTGTACTTGATTCCAGTTTGTCACAAACAATTTGCTAATGGTAAAATAGGCCGTAGAAGTAACGTGTTACCAGATATTTTTATTGATATTACTGATCAGAAAATTGATTTTGTCAGAAGTTGATATTTGTATACTTAAACGTTGTCCACTGATTGTAATGTAATTTTGGAAATTAAAAGTTATTAATAAACTGTACGATGTCCTGTGCCAGCTTTATCTGTATGTGGATAATCAAGTTTGGATATATTTAGCAATTAAATACATTTAGCCACTTTCACATGTACTTTGTATGAAACAGTGCATTCGAAATACAAATTTAAGTGTGAGAGAGAATGTACTTCCATTTAAGTCGTTCAACAGCTCCTCTTAAGTTGGATACAACTCGGGGTAAAGGTCAGACTCTTATTGCTCTCCTGGGATACTCTGGTGACCAAAACAAACATCAGCCATATGATCTTGACCTCATGTCACAAAAGGGCATGAGGTCAAGGACAGGGTTGAACACACATGCTGGAGTTAATTAGTTAATAATTCATTAGGAGAATTCCTGTGAAGTCATGCATACTCCATATTGCTACTGTTTTGGGTAAAAATATACAAGTGTGGGTTTGTTCCAAGCGATCGTACAACAAATGTTAGACGATGCCTAGTCTGTCTACAATTGCTAAATATAGTCTTGATTTGTGCATCTTCGGACCTTCATTTTCTGATGAAGGCAGATTCACACACACTCTGTCTTCTGCCCACACGCCTGCGGCATTTCAGTGGTCGAAGGCGGCAGCAGCAGCACCAGCTCATGGCGGGAGTGTGGATGATTCCCACACATGAGTAGCAGCAAGGAATCCATCTCCTCATCCAGTCTCTTTGCTAACAAAAGCAGGCTTAGCGCTGTTTTCTTTTGTCATCAGTAACGTGTTTGAGTAAAGGAGGTAATGGTGCCACAAGTGCTCCAATTAAACGAGATGCAGCCCTGCTGGGAAGAAAGGCTCCCCCATTGCCCCTCGATACCCCCCTATAATACATACACGCACATATGTGCACACACCCACACACAAACCATAGCTCTTTTCATGCTACCCCCATGCAGTTCCCGCCCCAACTCTCCTCATGTTTATTCATCAGCCACTTAAAGGGCAAATGCAGAGGCCTGTTAAAACTAAATCAGGCTTATTTTTAAATGATGCCACGCCGTCCCCTCTGAGGTTAAGGCAGCCGGACTTTAGGGGCTTCCCAAATTCAACGTTTAAAGAAGGTCCTTCGGATGGACGCTGGCCACACGTTCATTCCAGAGGGCAAAGTAAGAAGGTGAGATGGGGTGAAACCTTGAGGGGGCATGAAAGAGGGAGGCATGGACAGAGAATGAGGCCTCACTTTCATTGCTGATGATCCACTGCCTGCCATCCAGGCTCAATCATGATCTCTGATTGACAGGTCGAGGGAAGGAGAGGGTGGGAACAGAAGGGAGCTTAGAATGAGAGCTGCACAAAACGTACTCCCATATAGGGGGCCATGGAGACGCTCATTAATGATAAAGAACATACCAGGCAAAGCATGTTTTCTCTGCATGCCAGCGATGTTGTTTGTTGGTTGAGATTAGTTTGTAATCTCCTAAAATGTACAGAACACTACGCTGCTAAAACCCAACGCGGGCGGTCGTGTTGGTGCACCTGATGCTGGACATTTGTCTTTTAGTTCTGCAACCCTAATTCCCCCAAAATAAGTTGAAAATGTTTCTAAAAGCAGAATGCGATGAGTTACATCTCTCACAAACTCATATTCTATTTGCAATGAAACACAGAAAACATATCCAGTGTTTAAATATGTACATGTCTCTTATTCTTTTCTGACATAGGATTCTCCTCAACAGTCCTGAGTCTTCTTTGTCGTATTTTTCATTTCTTGATACTCCGAATGTTTTCAGTTGGTGAAAGGTCTGAACTGCAGGCAGGCTAGTTCAGCACCTGGACTCTTCTGCTACAAAGCTATGCTGTTGTAATAGATGCAGTATGGCCTCTTCTTTGCGTGATGGGGCTTTAACTTGCATTTGTGGATGGCACAGTCAGCTGCGTTCACTGACAAGACTTTCTGGAAGTGTTGCTGACTCCACACAGTGATTTCCATGACGGGATCATTTATGTTTTTAATGCAATGCTGCCGGAGGGCCCGAAATTCACAGGCATCTAATACAGATTTTTGGCCTTGACCCCTCGTGGACAGAGATTTCCCCAGATTCTCTGAATCTTTTGATATTGTGTACTGTAGATGATGAGATATTTAAAGTCACCACAATTTATCATTGAGGAAAATTATACAGAAATGGTTTTACAATTTGTAGAAACAGTTTTTTGGGGCTCATTTCTGAAGCTCGGGCCATTTTACTTGCCTCTCTAAGATGCTCTATTTATACTCTGTCACATTACTGACTCATTGCCAGTTAACCTAATTAGTTGCAAAATGTTTCACCAGCCGTTTATTTTTAGTAACTCTTCCGTTCTAGCCTTCTGTCGCCCCCAGCTTTTGCTGCCATCACATTCAAAATGAGCCGATATTTTTCATGCAAAAGTCAAATATCTCAGTTTAAACATTTGTTTGTAAATAAAATACGGGTATATGAGGTTTGCAAATCGTTGCATTTAGTTTTTATTTACACTTTACACAGCATCACAGCTTTTTTGAAATTGCGATTGTATTTGTTTTCGCCACTGCTCAAACCAAACAGCACAATATGGTGATTTTTTTATTTCTGCGTGTTCATAGGATTGTTTTATAGCTATAGATACACGCCACTCACACTGCAGTAAAACCTCACTGAATTCCCTTTACAGTTACAAGCACCTACAGTGGTTAGAGTAGTATTCAGGAATCTATGTTCACTCTTATATAGAGAGCTGTAAAAGCCCTTTTGAAAGCAAGCACGAGTCCATAAAGCTGTTCATAAACTATTCAAGCCCTTAGTTTTTTCTCTCTGTGCCTAATCTGCTCACATTCTGTTTGCAGTTTCAGTGTCCCCTAAAGGTGATCTCACAGCAGGCGTTTCAAAACTTTCCTGACCATTAGGATCTGGACTGTCTTTGTGATGCCTAATCCTGGGACTAATTGAGTCCTATATTTCCCACCATCACTCCTGTCCTACGTTTTCCTTTGAGGTATTTTCAGCTACTTTTTATTCCATTACATTCTAGAAAGAGTGGCATGTTCCAGATTGAGTTTGTAATTTTTCATGCAAAAAAAAAAAAAGTTCAGTCCCTTCCTGAAGCACAAAACAGTGTTGTGGACCAAAAAAGAAAAAAGAAAAAAAAAAAAAAAGCACATGTTGTACAAGCCCAGGTAAGGTGGACCTGTGGATGAGGTGATGCTGCCAGGCTGTCATCAAGTCCACGTCTTTACTCAAGGCTAAATGTGGCCCTTATGAGAACAGATTTTGGCCACAGTTGTATTTGAGGTACTGGACTTTACTGTTTCAATGCAGGGCTATATAAAGTACTTCACAACTTCACAAGCAAAATATGACTTACATACAAATATGTCAGTACAAACAAACTACTGTTGTCACATAACAATATATGTGTTAGAGGGGATCTTTTTTTTGGGAAATATTACCAGTTCCTAATTTTTCACCAGCTCCTTGAGTAGCAAACATTTTCCTGATAATATATATATATATTATTTTATTTTTTGCACATGTAAGAATATTGGACTTTAAACATGCTTTCTTATATTGTTGTTGATTTAAATCACAGTAAATGATGGTCTTTGGACTATGCAC
Source organism: Tylochromis polylepis (assembly GCA_015107715.1). Taxonomy (NCBI): domain Eukaryota; kingdom Metazoa; phylum Chordata; class Actinopteri; order Cichliformes; family Cichlidae; genus Tylochromis; species Tylochromis polylepis. The sequence goes on from VVHJ01021289.1 coordinate 83,518, forward strand.
ATTAGCGTTTGCAGCCTGCTGTTGAACCTCCCAGTTTTGCCCACTGTAGGTTTCTCCAGGCCTCCCCACGCCACAGAGGTTGCTTAAGTGTCCCTATCGGACCACAGTGGAGAGGAACAGCAGATTAACCATGATCCTATCCGCTCACCGCTAGCCCCTTCATACGCTCCGTTACACCAGCATTTAAAAGAAGGAGGGGACACCATTCAGGCCCGTGATATGAATCCCAGACATGGGGACGAGAACAGAGCTTTCACCCCCATCTCACAGCAAAGACCTCTTTCTGGCACCCTCTAATTCTGGTTGCTACGGGCTCCTGGGTTCAATGGTGGACTCCCGTTGTGAGGGGACAAAGCCTCTCAGTCATCCGGCGAGGGTTGCCAGGGGAGGCTGAATGTATGGGGAGGGACAGGCTGCCGTTGTCCCAGACGAAATGTCTCTCTTAAGGCGGCTGAGATCTGGTGATTGACAGGTGGCTACACGCTCCACTGCAGATCACCCGGGAGGTCTGGAAGGGGCCTTATAGCTGTGACCATGAATGCGTGGTTGTGTGTCTGCAGAAGTGTGTGTCTATGGCAGATTACGCTGGCAGGGAGAACACATGAGCCACTATAAAAGTGTCACCGTTACATACCTGAAGAGGGAGCTGCTTCTGCGGCTACATGTTCATTCACCCTATAATAATCCAATAAAGCCTGTAAAATGCATGTGACGTGTTGGTGAAGTAAAAGAAATACAACAAATAAAAGAAAGTTTTATAAGTGTTGATGAAAGCCCCAACCCCATATCCAAAATCTGCCTGCTTAATAAATGTTTCTGACTTCAGGTACACTTTTATTTTTAGAAAATTAAATGTAATGAAATACTCTGTTTTATAGCTTCACAATACAGCTGGGAAAGCTGATCACTGTACAGTTAAACAGCTCTTATGTGCAAACCTGAAACCTCCTCTGCTCCACATACCCTGACACTGGACTTCACAGTGAGGTAGCTTGTCCCCAGTAGTTAAACCTCAGTCATTAAATAAATATTTGCATGCTCACAGAATCTCTCATTTTTTAAAGGAAGGAGAAAGTATAGATGCATTTTTAGGTAGATCGTTGAACATATGGCTAGAGTGTGTCATTGCATAAAAACACAGCTGTTAATTGCAAAGATGCAAAAAAAAAAAAAGGATTACTATTATCTGAGATTTTTAATATGCATGCATGCGTGCATAAGGAGCTTTTTACTGCTGAGTACAGTTAAGTACAGGGACCAGTGTGTTCTCAGCCCAAAGGTCAGGCCCCCATCAAAGACTCCGGGAGATCGAGATGTTATTAGAAACAAATTTCTGCTACAGTATAGTATTGTCTCTTCTGTGAAATTGGATCATTTTACATTTTTGTGCTTTTAACATTAAAAAAATATATTCGGTGGAACTTTCTTGGTAAGAAACTTTATATTGTGGCTTTTTCAATAAAAAACAAAAAACATTAGTACAAACAGATACGTTGACCTGGTTTAAAAAAAACAAAACACTGGTATAATGTACAATGTTATGTCATGAAACTGCAACAGAAGAAAACCACTTTGGAGTGACACAGTGAAAAGAGAAAAGAGTAATGCAAGAAACACTGCACATCAGGTTTTTTCTAGTTTAAGCAAAAAAGGATTTGCTGTCTGAGGTACAGATTAGTGCTTTTATGAAAGAGAGACAGATGAGCAAATTGTAAATTAAAATGAGACATAAAGACGTTACTGTGTGTCTATCTGAATCTCAAGGATTAACAATATAAAGATCTGTGTCTCTCACAAACACTCCTCCAGCGGGTGAAACATCACCCTGCTGGTGTCTAGGCATCAGAGGTCCCACAGAGGTGACTGGGAACAGACAGGGCATGGACGTGGGGATCTAAAGGGGTTCGCTCACCACACAGTCTGCTTAGATAGACGTCTGGGACTGTCTGGGTCCTGCACTCCCAGACAGGGGGCCTTTCCATCCGTCAGATGCTGCCCACGCCCACCCCCCCCTCTTCCCCTTGACCTTGACTCTGTGTGACTGTGGCCCTACAGACAGTCTGGGGTCAAAGGCTAACACAGCAGCCACACATCAGACACGGTTCGAGTCCCCTGTGTGTGCATAAATGCTGAATGGCAAATCACCCTAAAATGCGCCTGTTGGAATGTGGCCCTGAATTCCTTCAGAGATGGATCCTGAGACATGAGGGAGAATTATTGTGGCAACATATCAAGTCCATAAAAACACAAAATGCTTCTTTCTGTGCACCCCACAGAAAAAAATGGACTTAATTTATAGCACCAATGTGAAGTTCAAACGGATTTTTTCTCAACATTTACACACTGATTCAAAAACCCACATCGACGCACCTGCCGT
>VVHJ01021295.1:1996-13908 GCA_015107715.1 Tylochromis polylepis
TGCCTTCTGTTCTCCACTAATTTGTCTTTGTTTTCCCTCCTCCCTTTCTCCTATTCCTCCTCACTTCTTACATAATGACTTCTCTGTCAGTTCAGCCTCTCTTTTGTTGAATGCCACTATATCTTTTCCTGTCCTTCTATCGTCTCTCGTACTTATGTCCAAAGCAAATAGTCAAAAAATATAATATATACAATAGAGTCGATCATTACAAACATCAAAAACATTCATAATTCATATCACATCACATAATCAGCATTACTATGGCCCCTTTCTCTAAATTGACAAATTTCAGAGCTGCCATTGGCCCTAGATAAAATACGCATTTTTAGTTGGATCTACAAATCTGTTCTTATGCTCTATACCTTATAAAAATCACATTAATTATATTATTATATGTGTTTCTGTAGGAGACCTTTTACAGTTTTGTTAGTAGGCACGTGTAAAATGTTGAAGATTTTCAGAAAGGTGATGGTGGTTGTTAGTTCTTTTCAAGCAACCAGTTTTTGCCAACTGGTTGGGGAATACATATTTTTCTCTAGTGGCAGGTGCTTTTCAGGGGGGTCACTGACCGGTCTGTAGACCCGCATGACTGAGACTTTAGCATATCCATGTGACTGTCATCGACTTCCAGGGACCACTTGCATCTGAACTCAAAGTAAAAGTGCATATCACTGGATTCTTAGTGGCCACCAGAGAGCAGCTCCTTTGCGTTGCCATTCAACTCAATTTGATTCAGTTCTATTTTATTTATACAGTGCCAAATGACAACAACAGTTGCCTCAAGGTGCTTTATATTGTAAGATAAAGACGCTACAATAATAGAGAGAAAAGAGATAAAACCCCAACAATCATAGCGCAAAACCTGTATTCTTTCTAGTGGCCACCAGGCAGCAGCTCCTTTATGACATTATGTGCATATTGCACTCAAGAGCTGGCCGCCATATTGGACGTGATACATCAGTTGTGGTTACCAGATGGTTGCGGACCCCTCTTTAAGCTTGTGTGACAATTCATTCATTTATTTATTCATTTGATCCTAAATTGTCACAATGATTGTTAAAAATGGCAGATAAGTTAACATTACGTCGTTAGTGGTCATATGTGTGCAAAACCTCAAGAGAAGTTTAGGACAACATGCTGCTACTTTTCACTTGGTTTATTACATCAGTTAATGTATATTATAAGGAGTTGCTTATTCAGTTTTCCTGATATGTACAATTTGTTTTAAGTCTCTTTATTACTAGCTAGAAATAGCATCCCATTTGATGTCACAGATCTAGCTTGTTAGCTAAGCTAGCTAATTAGCATTAGCGCAGTAAATCGTTAAATAGTTGCTCTACTATGTCTGATTTGCTTCATATGCATGTCATTTTGTCTTTCTTTAGGAATTAAGCAATTGTACCAAAATGGAGTAGGCATATTTGCACATGCAGTGCCATGAAAAAGTATTTGCCCCCTTGCATATTTCTTACCCTGGTGATGGTAATATGAGGGTCTGAGACTGCTTCGGGACCTGTATAACTGCCTGTAAGTGATGGACCTATGAATTTTGTTCTCTACCAGAAATCCTGACGGAGAACATCCAGCCACCAGTATGTGCCAAACTCAGTGCATTTGGATTATGAGGAAACACCAGCAAAATCCACCTCTGAATGGCTCACAATAACAAAAACAAAAACAAAGGTTTTGGAGTGTCCTAATCAAAATCCAGACTGTTCATGCGTGAAACAGCAATTTGCAATAAAACTAATTTGAAATTCTTCCACATCACTGTGGAAGAATTTTGTGGGCCAAAATTCTTCCACAGTGATGTGAAAGACTCATTACCAATTATGACAAATGCTTGACTGCAGTTCTTGCTGCCAATGGTGGCAAAACCAGTTATTCGGTTTAGTTTAGGGACAATTACTTGGCACTGCAGGTCTACAGCTAAAGAAGTCAACATTAATGTTTTTTTTGTTGTGTCAGCTATCTCTGAAAGTTGAATTTGATTGAGATTTCACAATTCCTGAAGGAAATATCACACTCTTTAGAGATAAATACTGCACTATGTTCAACATAAAAGTTCCAAGTGTTTTTTTTTTCTTTTCTTTCAGCCATTTGGTGCTCGGTTTTTGTCCTAGGCTCAAAGTGTTCTCACTCTGGATAAGCCATTTATGGCTTATGGCTTTTGGTTTGAACCATGTGGTGGGGCGTGGTCTGCGGTGCCGTGCGATGGAGATGGCTTCACCTGCGCGGCATTTGCAATCACGCCTCGCCAGCCTTAAAAGGGTCCTTACTGTCATGGGTGGGGGTTATTGTTGTTGATGTTGTGTGCGGCTGGCCGCGCGCGAGGAGCCTGCCGGGCTTCCATCCGTCCCGGCTCCGCGCGAGGAGGCCGTGGAGCAGCCGCTGGGAGCAGCTCGTGCAGGGGCTGCAGGGCCTGGACGCTCAGCTTGGGTCCTGGCCGACTCCGCCGCCACCCTCACCAGCATTCCCCGGCGGTGCGGTGGTGGAGGCTCGCCGCGGCGCCTGTCCCGGCTCCGCGAAGGAGGGCCGCAGAGCTACCGCGGGGTTTCTGGCGGTGGACGCCGTGCCAAGGGAGCCGGCGTGGCCTGGCCCCGAGGTCGAGGCGGGCGTAGATCCTGCTGGGCCTGAGGCCAGCCGGTCCGGCGCACCCGAGGCCTGCCCACTTGGCTGTGGGGTCCGGCTCTTGACCACGCCTGCCGAACCGGTGCCGGAGGTCACGCGGCTGACCTCCGGACCAGCCTCGCCGTCGCCACTGGGCTAGTGGCCGGCCGCCGGAACTGTCGTCGCCCCGCTGCAGGACCTGTGGCCGGGAGCGCCGCTGGCCTGAGCTGGTTCCCTCTCCCGCCCGCGGGGGGGGTCCGCCGGATGGGGCCCCGGCCTCAGTCGGGCGATGGGGGTGTGTGTGGCGGAGATGGCTTCACCTGCGTGGCATTTGCAATCACGCCTCGAACAGCCTTAAAAGGGTCCTTACTGTCATGGGTGGGGGTTGTTGTTGTTGATGTTGTGTGCGGCTGGCAGTGGGAGAGCTGCAGCTGCGGGATTTGTGTACAGCAACCGTGTCATTGAGTGAAAGGTGTGTTAATAAAGAACATGTGGAGCAACATACACGTGTCGTGGGGTCTGCCATGGTACCGTCACAAACCAAAACCTCAAATTCCCTGACCTAAAAAACACCTCAACAAAAAACACTGATAATCATATAATCTTTGTGGTATAAAATTTCAGTTTCAGCATTGTATTGGATGACTATGCTCTGAGAGCTGTGGGGAGAATACATAACACAATTATATGCCTGTATAAAAAATATTTTATGGTAGTAGAGCAATGAAACAACAACAACTAACTTTTATTTAGGTCAACATATTTTTTTTATTGTCTCGTCAACCTGTTCTGATTAAGTGCAGCTAATGAGAGCTATAACAGCTGCTTCTCTTACAGTGGTGGATGGGTATGTGGATGAACAAAGAAACCGGAAGGATTATTGATTATTGGCCACTTAGAACAAACAAGCGACTGGGCTATTGAAAAAAAAAAAAACGTCACTCACAAATGTCGCAGTCACAATCTATAACTACCGCAACTCAATTGTCCCCTAAATGTCACGCTGTGGCTACACTGAGAAGTGGTAACCGAATGAGGCGGGAGCGATGAAGCTCGGCAAAGACCTGAAGAGTGTGTGAGAGAGATATGGAAAAAGAGTGAGAAAGGTCAGAAAGACCAAAGAGGAGAAACTGTGAGTGGTACACACTGGGAAGAAATTGACCAGAGAAAAGAAATGGGAGAGAGTAGAAGTCCTGTGGAGACAAAGAACATTTTAAAAAAAGAGTGATGCAATGGGAAAAAAAAGTGAGATGACTGTCTCGCCTATTATTCTTTACCCTGCCTCTTTACTCTTCCATCTTGATACATAGGCCTTTGCAGCCGTCTCACTCTGATTCAGCGCTTAAAGGGACTTACAGTGGTGTGGAGTCACTTTGCTGACAGAAATATAAAACAGACTACATCTACATACGCCATCTCTCTCATCCCAAATCAACTCAGTCTGAAAGGATTTCTCCTCAAAAGTGATCACCAAATATGATAATTATTTAAAAGCCTAATTTAGGAAAGTGACAGAAAGTAATTGGAAATTACACATTTCCATTTGTTATAGGGGATTTTCGAAATGAGTCAAATTGATTCTCTAATTGAATTCAGAGCATTTCTAAAATAAACTGCTCCCTATAAATGCAGCTGAGAACCGAGGGAAGGATATCCAATGGAAAAGAGTTCAGATTAGAAAGGGTTTAATTCAGTCAGAAGAAAACACAAAGAGAAGTCGCAGCAGTTTAGGGAAACAGGTAAGGGTATCTTAACTCCTGTAAACTTTCTTTGTTGCTTTGCCTGACTTTCCACAAGTTATGTCTTATCTGACATTCAGTCAAAGTAAATCCCTTCAGAGACAAAAAGCCGTCCACAATGCGCTTCTCAGCTGATAACAGTTTAAGACAATCTGGATTCCATTATGTAGGCCTGCATATGGGTTGTGCTGTCATGTTAGGCAACGTGTTTTTAATGTAGATTACTTTCTCAGCCTGTTAATGGTTGAAGTTCAACTGCTTTTAAAAGGCAAAGCAAACTCTTTAGTGGAAGTATATGAATGGCGCATGGAAAGTAATGGTTCTGCTCAGTTGCTCCAGGCTTTCTGCTTGATACTCTTCCCTCAATCACACTGCAAAAAAAGGCTGGGATTGTCAAATGCAACACATGCCTTTCACTGGAATCATATAAATATGGGGCGAAGTTTATAGATGCACTGGAGGCCAATAGAAAATTTCCACCAGAAGCCACAGGTGGCAGAAATGGAGTTGTCCTCTAATCCAAAAAGGAAAGCAGTATTTGCATCTGACAGCAATGTAACATAAAGTAGGTGGAAGTGTTTACAAGGGCAGGCAAGAAGAAGGGAACTATACTCCCTTTCATTTAAAAATATCAGGAATCTATGATAATACAGCCTTCTCAAATTTGCAATCTCCATTGCTCATCTGCATATAAGAGTATCAACTGGGGAACAGAGAGACAAATTTCTGTTTCTGCCGTGTTTAAGTGCAGAAATGCAACTGTGCAACAGCAAAAAGACAACAATGCAACAAGGCACACATGTTGATTGAGACATGCTAAACAGTGATGCCTCCACACAAAGACAAATGACTCCTAATAATAAAGCCTGAAAACTAAAATAGTTTGCTTCCTCTCCTCTTTTCATGCCTTGCTGTCACTCAGAGTGACAGAATATTTGTGCACTTTTTGGCATTTAATGTCGGTGAGGCTATGCCCCTGTTTGGTTTACTGATACTGATTGACATCAGGAAGTAGCACGCTCAACAAGAAAAGCAAGAAAAGCAAAGCCAGGCAGCAACAGTGGATGCTGTGTTTGTTTAATTTCAGTGTGTCTTGCTTTAGTGTGCTCACTGAAGTGGAGCTAATTTCAGTCAATAAACCTGTAATAACACCTTGTGTGCAGATGTATTGACTCATTGGAGATTGTGTCGGAGAACGGGCTGTGGTTGTCCTAGTCCCTCACTGCTTTTAGGTTGGCGAGGAAAACTGTAAAGGTCAGTACTTGTGAAAAGGTCTAACTTCTGCACCTGAACGGAGGGCAAAAAGAGCATGCCCACTGGGAGCACAGGGACATTTTCTGGTGCCCTGAGGGTCAACTTGGTCTGCAACTAGCAACCAGGAATGAATTGACAGACCTCTGAGAATCCACGTATCAGGCCTGTAGACTGTATGCCCACTTCTGCTGATAACATCTAAGTTACCCGACAGAACAAATGAAAAAGCTGGAGAAAAAAAATGCAGTCAATGCAGAAGAGTAAATTTAGTTCAATTCAGTCTTATTTATTTAACACCAAATAACAACAGGAGTCAGGTCAAGGCGCTTAATATTGTAAGGTAAAGACCCTACAGTAGGAGTGTCCAACTCCAGGCGTCAAGGTCCAGTGTCCTGCAGGTTTTAGATGTGTCCTTGATCCAACACAGCTGATTTAAATGGCTAAATTACCTTCTCAACATGTCTTGAAGTTCTCCAGAAGCCTGGCAATGAAGTAATCATTTGATTCAGGGGTGTTGACCGAGGGTGATATCTAAAACCTGCAGGACACCGGCCCTTGAGGCCTGGAGTTAGACACCCCTGCCCTACAGTAATAGAGAGAAAATCCCAACTGTCAAAAGACCCCCTTTGAGCAAGCACTTGGCAACAGTGGCAATGAAAAACTCCCTTTTAACAGGAAGAAATCTCCAGCATAACCAGGGTCAGGGAGGGGCAGCCATGTGCCACAACCAATTGGGGTGGGGGGGTGGGGGGGCATGTTTACTGAATGTATAATTTTTTTCCCCCGTTTCTGCCCTTGTTCTATTTACTTTTAAAGGACAGAGAACTCTGCTCTATGCCCTATAAATTAATAGTTCAGCTGACACCCTTTTCAACAATATGTTCATAATTTACTTTTTTGCCTTACCTTGTTGTGCTCAGTGGGCTGCTGTGTGCTCTGAATATTAACGAATAAATCATAAGGGTGTATAAATGATAAGATCATTATCACAGTGGATAAACAAAGGCAGCTGTGACTTTGGCTAAAAAGGTGACACATTTCCGTTTGTTCATGTCTTTGTGCTTTTGGTGTTTTATTCTTCTACTCTGCTTTTCATAGTTTAGGTTTTAGATTGCCCTTCACTGTAATTTTTCTGGCTGACTTTTATGCTTCGTTAGGTTATGTCAGCTTACAGTTGATGTGATATATTTATTTCTGTCTTGCATATTAATTTCTCATTCCCCCGATCACAGTGTTTCTTATCATGTATGGCTTGGCTAATCTATTTCTACTGGAGAAACAAATAAACCATCAAATCTGAGTTACCAGGATTAGTTGACTGACTAATACATTTTCTAAATAGCTGTAGTTCAAACCTAGCATCAGAATGGGGAAGATTTTTTCCACACGACCATCTCTAGGGTTTACAAAGGTGATGGTCTGAAAAAGAGAAACTATCCAGTGAATCGCAGTTTTCTGAGTGAAAATGCTTTGTTAATTTCAGAGATTAGAGGTGAACAACCTGACTGGTTCTGATAGGAAGGCAACAGTAAGTCAAACAACCACTCATATGCTCATATGGTATGAAGAAGAGCATCTCTGAATGTACAACTCGTGGATGTTGAAGCAGATGGGCTACAGCAGCAGAAGACCACACTAGATGATACTTCTTTCAGATAAGAGCAGAAATCTGGGGCTACAGTTCCAAGGGCTTACCAAAATTGGACAGTACCAGATTGGAAAAATGTTGTCTTGTCTGTGGAGTCTCCATATCTGCTACAGTATTCGAATTGTCGGGTCAGACTCTGGCATAAACATCATGAATGCATTGATCCATCCTGTCTTGTACAAACAGTTCAGGCTGCTAATGTAATGGCGTGGGGGATACTTTTTTGGTACACTCTACCACGTTCTACCTGAGTATTGTTGCTAACCATACCCATGCCTTTATGACAACAGTGTACTGAACGTCTGACAACTGCTTCCACCAGGATAACACGCCATGTCACAAAGCTCAAAGCCATCTCAAACTGGTTTCTTGAACATGACAATGACTTCACTGAGCTCAAACAACCTCCATAGTCACCAGATCTAAACCCAATAGTGCACCTTTGGGATGTAGAGATTTATATCAGGGATGTGAATTTGTATATTTATATTTATATTTATATGATCAGTCTGAATGTTCCACCATCAACCCAAGTCATTAGCATATTGTCCTTGTCAGAGTTACCTACCAGTTTGATGAAGTTCCCCTATAAAAGAAATTCAAGGGCACACAGATAAGGCAGGAGTGAAATTTTGCTACTTGTGCTACTTTCTTTTATAACTACCAGTTTGATTAATTTCCTAATGGAAGTTGTTCTCATAAAGCCATAAATATTTCCTTGTTTTGCGACCTTCTCTGTGATCTCCTCCAAATCGCACCATTTCTTTGTGTTTTATGCGATCGTATCTGTTTTTTCAGCAGCAAAACTGTTACAGGACTGCGATCATCAAGATGAAACTTTAGCTCAGCGAGTCAGAGGGGAGACATTTCACACGCACTCGGGCGAACTTCATTATGCTTTACAGCCCTTGAGAAAATTGTTTTCTGCAAATCAGATTTTCTTTTTTTTCTTTTTTTTTAAGCTGTATCTAATTAAAAAAGAAGCTTGAGCTGATATTATTGTGAATATTTGAATTTAAATCTTAACATCTTAACAGTAAATTTCCATCTGGTGTAAAAAAATAAAATAATAAAATGAAAATACAAGTGATTCCAATTCATGGGGGGAAGCAAAGAATAAAAATGCTCTAGACTCATTAGACTCATTAGATGTCAAACATAAATAAAACATGAGGCAAACGTGTCAGATCTAGTTGGACAATTATAGATTTAGTACTCAGTAATTCTCAAAATATAACAAAAATATAACAGCACCTTTTTATTTATTTTTTTCCTTTTTGGCTTAAAAACACTGGATTAAAACTAACTCTGAATTCAGGGAGACTATTTTTTTTTTTGCAGTGAAAATAACAGAATTAATATCCCACAGCTCAACTTTACCTTCTACTCGCAAAGCTTTCCTTTTTACCAACAAATTGAGTGAAGAGGAGTTCAATGAATACAAAACAATTTGTAGTTAATAACTCAGTTGACATTTTTGTTTCTCCTTTTTTTTCTCAGAAAAAAATGGCAGCAATTACCAGTTTGGCCAAATATGTGCAAATTAAGAGGGCAAAAGACAGCAAAAAACCATAAAAACCCGGCCTGAAAATAAGAGAAATGACCTTTTAGATGTCAAAATAAACAGAATTGAGCAATTCTACCTTTCCCTCGGTTTCTCTTCATCCATGGGTTGACTCCACTCATTGTCAGGGCCCCGTGACCTGTTATCTTTGGCTCTGTCTTCCTACATATCTCGTGTCAGTTGTCTCCTTATCTATCCCTTCATCCTGTGTGTGCTGCTGCTCCTTTCCCAGCTGGCTCTTGGCCTCCGCCCAGGTGGACTCTTCACGGTGGAGGATGATGATGGGCTGTATCACTGTGCTGGGGGCGAGGGGCTTGATGTTTGTTGAGTCTTCTTACTTCAGAAGCTTGTTTTTCTGGTAAAAGTAAAACCAGGCTTTTAGAGACTCTTTACATGATTTTACTGCCGAGGACTTCCACTTGTCTAGAACAATAACAGTGAAAAAATCAAATATATCACTTATTTTTATCAAGTGATGGATAGTGTAACATCTAATTAGTAATATTAGTCAATACTGATGGACCACAATGATTTTATTATGGTGTCCTGTGGGTTTGTGCGTGGGAACATCATGAGTGTAGAGTGTAGCTGTGTTAATGAAGGTACCTGCATTAGATCGTTGTATAGTGTCATACTAATTATCGTTAATGAGCTGTGGCTGTAACCCTTTCATGTCACATGAGCCACAAAGGGAGTGCTGAGTTGGTGGTCCATTTCCTGGCAAACTGGACCTTGAATCCAGCAACTGCCATGGCCTCACTTTTTATTAAGAGTGAATCATTGTTCACCAGTAATTTCGAGAGTTATATTACTTCTTAAGTTGCAATTAATTATGCATTGTATTGAAAGATGTTATGTAAATTTTGCCAAATTTGCTGTTAGCGTTTTAACGTGTAAATGCGGATAATGTTTACTTATAGCAAATAATGCAAATTATTAGACACGTTTTACTGAGTAGATTTCATACTGTAGGTCTGTTTTTTGGTGTGTAATGTTCATGTATTCTAAAATTTGCTAATGGACATTTTGAGCTCTGAGTAATGAGCATATCATAGCCTTTGAAAGACTTTGGCCATGAACCAAATTTTGACCTGATAAATAAAAAGCGTTAAAGGGAACCTATTATCCACATTTCAATTCAAGAATTAAAGGCTCCACATTTGAATTCTGATACTCTTATATAATAGCTCTGCATGATTCACAGTTATTAAAAAAAAAGATTTTATTTATCCTTGCCCTTTATACAGCTCCCTAATTTCATGCTCAGTCTGAAACAAGTCATTTCTTCTCCTGTCTCCTCATTACAATATATTTATTGTCTTTTGATTTCTAGAAGCCTGTTGAAAAGCAGGACCCAGTGCAGGAGGCTGTACTCCCTCTACATTAGGGATGTGCATTCTGACCCCCTTTTTGCTTTCAGCAGAACCGCCTTAATTCTTCATGGCAAAGACTCAACAAGGAAGCATTCCTCAGAGATCTCGGTCAATATTGACATGACAACATCACACAGTTGCTGAAGATTTGTCAGCTTCACATCCTTAATGTAATCCACATCCACATCCCAAAGGTGCTGTTTTGGATTGAGCCCTGGTGATTGTGGAGGCTGTTTGAGTACAGTGAACTCACTGTCATGTTCAAGAAACCAGTCTGAGATGATCTGAACCTTGTGATGTGCTACTTTATCTTGCTGGAAGAAGATGGGTACATTGTACATTGTACATTGTACATTGTAAGCATGGAGGATGGACATGGTCAGCAACAGTACTGAAATACTCAGAGCAGCCTGTCTGGCACCAACAACCAAGCCACATTTAATGTCACTTAAATCACCTTTTTCCTTTCTGAATCTCGGTTGGAACTTCAGCAGGTCATCTTGACAATGTTTACATGTCTAAACTCAATGAGTCACTACCAGGTGATTGTCTGATATGGTATTTGAATTAAAAAGTAGTTCAGCAGGTGTGCCATAAATAAAATAAATACAATAAAGAAAAGCATATGTTCCCATTACATGATCACCAAAGATATTACAGTTGTCTTTGTAAAATTTCATGGCAAGTCATTGCCAAAGCTGAGTACCATGGCCAGTGTTTCTGGGCATCCAGTGTATCTTTGACATCTGAGACCGTTCTCACTCCCGAGGCGTAACATAGCGACGCCCTAACCCTAACCTTACCCCTAACCTTAATCCTAATGTTAACTGTACGAATTGATGCTTTTAAGGTTGTCATTTGTGCTTAGAAATATATATTCATTTATGCTTAAGAAATACATAATCATTTACATGCTTAGAGTAATCATTTTTGTAAAGTGTCTAAGTGCATCCAGGTTGAAGAGGAAATGCTTAGACATGGCTTTTTAAAACCAGACAAGTTTGTCTGTTAAAAGTGCAAAGCTTCATATTTTGAAATGGTTATTATAGGACATGACCGTTTGCAAACGCCTGCTTTTCTCAGGAAGCAAACGTTTGTGGTTTCAGCGCCTCAGCCTGCGCTCCTAACGTTCGTAGAGATGACACATTCTGTTGATGCAGGCTGCAGGGGTTAAGATATGAACACACACACACACACACACACACACACACACACATGCAGAGGCAGTTGTTAAGAGATGCTTGCGTAAGATTGTCACATGTTTTGTATTTGCATATTCATGAATGTACATCAATAAAACGAACGAGCGCGGGGAAGGAAGTTGAAGTTGGTTGGGAGTTTACGTGAAGGCATTGTTCCTTGAAACTGGACTAACTTCCCTCGCGAGTTCACACAAAATGGAGCGCGTTTCCTGGTCTTGTTTTTGTGGTGCAGTTGGTGGGTTTGTGTTCCAGCGGGGGTTTGTGCCTAATAAACCCAACATTAACCACAACCTTAATGGTGTCAGATAGTGGTTTCCAAAGCGATTCATGATGAGAAAGTAAAAAAAAAAAAGGTACATATGTAGATTGATTCCAAACAGTTCTCATGTTTTCGAACGCGTAACATAGAGGAGACCGTTCTCACTCCCGAGGCGTAACATAGCGACGTTTTGTCACGTCCCAAGGTGTCAAATGTTACGCGAAAGGTAACCGTCTGCGTCCCTATGATACGCTCCGGATTGT
>VVHJ01021297.1:2027-12120 GCA_015107715.1 Tylochromis polylepis
CATATGTCAGCCTGAAACCCCCCCCCCCCAAAAAAAAACAAAAAAAAAAAACAATGACTAATCCATCAAGTTCAGCTTTATTTCTCTCTGATAGAACTTAGCAGTGATTCAAATGGACATTGCATGAAAGCAAATGTTGCATATTCATGTAAAAACCTTGCACGTGTGTATACACACACGTGCACGCACACGCTGTGACGCAACACCAATGCAAACCTTGAAGATAACAAAAGCAAAACGGTGCGTTTGGGGACAAATATTCATCACTCAAGCCACACCAGAGCGATACATCAATGACACAGTCGTGCTCTAAATTAGTTAGTTTTTAATATGACACTCAGCACAGACCCGATTTAACATTTCAGATAAGACTTATTAAAGCCTCGAGGTCCAACATACCAGAAATGAAGTTTTTGTCTCTGTGCATGTGTTTGGAAGGGTTAGTGTGATTGACTTTGTGTTTGCATCACCATGTTTGTGTGCGCGTGTTCGTGTGTGTGTACTGTAGTACAGCCTATAAGCCCATTAGCCCCAGGTTAAGTGATTTACAGCTTCAGCTTTAAGCCCCTCCGCGCAATCTCATCCCCAACGCCCCTGTCTATCTGGCCTCTGTATCTGCCTACCTTATCTGGGAGATTACACACACAGACACACATACACACACAAACCTGTCAGTGTCTTCCTGTAGACACTGTGCCAGACATAACTCTGAAAAGATACATGCTCACGGTGTACAGAAAACAAATACGAGACAAGAAGTGCACTAATCCCAATTATGCAGTCATGTGAAAGAGAACATTTGAAAGAAACTGCTGGCCTTGTTGAGCGGACAAACAGCTTTTGAAACAACGTTTTAAAGGTGGTATCCTTGAAGAACACAATAATAATCTGTTTTCTTTTAATTATTTTTTAAAAAATTATCACTGTAGTTTATTTTTCTGTGGATAAAGTAAGCACACCGTGGTCTAGGATTCTAGTATTGTCCCCTTTGGCAGAGATTACTTCTTGATGGGATTTTCCATTGCTGTCCACCTGTCTCTAACATTAGCAAGCTAAACCTTTTTGACAACTCTTTCCTCCAAAGTTCTCTAAGGTGTGAGATGTTTCTAAGTTTTCCCCCAACAACACTTTCAGATTCTCCCTGAACCTTATGTAGCATAACCCTGCATTTCTTTTATCTCAGCTATTCCTCGGCAGATTACCTAACATCCATTTAAGAGCATTCACCTGTTGAAAGGTCCACTTCCAGTTGAAGCAACCTTTAGACAACTGGTTTCATGTTATCTTTGACCTGCTGCAGAATTCATAGTTTATAGTTAAATTAATAACCGCAAGATGTGCAACCTGTGTGATCCAAAACTACAATCAGTGGTATGAATTACCCGGAGATCCTGGGAACTCACTTGGGCGGCCATATTTAAGCAATCTACCAGTTGTTTGAAATCTGTCCCACTTGCAAATGACTGGATGGGATGATTGATTTTTATTAATTTGTACATCTTCTAAAATTTTAAATCACAAGCGTCCATTACCCTTTTCCCCTAAATATCTAGAGAGCTATTTACACCTCGGAATGAGGACACCTTACACCTTAATTGAAAAGAGAAGATAGATTTCAGAACTTTAAATAAGAAAGGCTTCACCTCTCAGTCCATGAGGGATATTTAATCATTAGCACCAACAGGATAACCTGATTCTAATTTATACAATATGAAGGTGTGTTAATGTAGGGGGTTTTTCCGTGTGACTTAGGGTGGGCTTTTGCATCAAACTTGGTACAGTGAGAGGCGGACAGGTGGCCAATCTGACGCAGGGCTTAATTACTACTAAATGTGACTTTGAGTAGTGTTTCAAACTACACATTTACACAGTCACTAAAAGAGGAATGGGCACTACTTTTTAACATTTTGCTACAGGTCAGACACATTAATCCTGATATTAATGTCAATAATTAGGGATTTTAATTGTAAACATAGAAATAAAGATGGAAATGATGAAAAAGGCATGGCAATACTTTACTTTATGGAATGAATGGGTGCACCCACCATTCACAGTGACTACTGGCGGACTTTTATGTCAATCACGGTTCTTTGGATGTAGCATGCCAATGTCTGGAAAGATTCCCCTCTTGGACCGTCGATTAAAGATGTAGAATGGTAAAGGTGTGCCAGATAGGGAATAAAAACTTGCCAAGTGTAAAACCATAAACCATCCGGTGACTAAACGTACACGTTACCTTTGACTTACATGTGCGTTCATGAGCCTTCCTCGATTACGCAGTTTCTATGTACAAATGCAGAAAAAGATACTTTATGCTTGAATTAAATATTTTAATCAATCACCATATAGAAGTTGTGAATCTTGGCACAGTAGATAGTTTATAGGCTATGTTTCATAAAGATTGATGCAGTCTCCTAGTTGGAGAACGTACAGACGTACAGACATGCATGCGATTATTATAGTAAGGTGATGAAATCACAGCAAAATGTCGAATTTAAGCATCTGTTATCGGAGCTTACCACCTTTAATCATCAGGCATAGTTTCAAAGGGTTTCAAAGAAGATCAAGTGATTGCTTGTTCAAATATCCCAAGACAGCCAACAACTTCCACACCTCACTTTTCTACATGTCACATGACTGTACGTGCGCACACACCTTTGCACGCAGCTACTCATTAGACGGTGCCGTGCTCCTGAAGCTGAGCACAAAGGAGGTGTTTCATCTCCTCTGTATGTTTGTTCTCATTGTGAATTCCCTTTGATGCAGGCGTCCTCATCAATGCATGTAATAGCTCTATACACTGTCTCTGTCCGTAATGGTGAGGCTGTGTGTGTGTGTCTGTTTCAAAGCATCTATGTGTTTGAGACGGAAATAGAAAAGAGGAAAGATATGCTCGATAGAAAGAAAAAATAAAATGTGTGTGTCTGTGTGCGTGATCAACCTAATAAACTTCACAGCTGCTCTCTCCCACTGCCACTTTTACAGGAGCAGCGAGCAGCCTCTAACCTCCAAGACAAAAGGAAATGTAGAAAGCAGCTCTGAGGACAGATAAAAGCAAGAGTGGGAAGTGCTAAATGATTGCTAAAGCTCCTGCATCATCCCCCTGCCTCCCCTTCAAACTTGCCTCCCTTACCTCCTCTTCTTCTCCTCCACCTCCTCCTCCTCTCCCCCCATCTGTCGGGCCCCCGTTTTTATTCTCTATTTCAAAGGGACAAAGAGAGAAAAAGGGAGAAACCAACAGCAGCAAAGCAGCAACTCCACTTATGAACACGCAGGCATTATAATGGGGCAGCCACAGCGTTGCCACGACAACACACAGGGAGGGGGTATGGTGACACCAAGGCAGAAATGGGAGAAAGAAGGAGGTAGAGTAGGTGGCAATAAAGAGAAAAAGAATGAGAGATGGAGGTTGTTATCTGGGGTGTATTTACCTGGAGCTCTCGTGGCTGTTTGGAAGAAATGTCTTTTAGTCTTGTCACTGATCCCTGGAGTCACTCAGTGACTCGATGTGTTTATCGTATGGCGTTTTATCATACGGGGACGTCGGCTAGAGTACAAGCTCCCTGCTCCAATCTGCATGCAGGTGGTAGAAAAAAACACCTGCGCTTTGATTTCCTTCCATTTACAGAGATATTTTTAGTTTAAATAAGATGTTGTTATCATGTTGCCTTGTCACAACTCGGAGTTAAGCTGATACTGCAGTAAATCCCAGCAAATACTTTAATGTGGTATAAAGACACATCTGACAGGATGCACTGATGTTGAATGGAAAATTAGGGGTTGAGATTTTGGTTGCCATTGGTGTTGTTTTGTGGAGTCGTGGCCTAAATCACTCACTGATATCAGTTTACGACGAATTTTAAAACTTCCTATTACAAATTTTCATGCCACAGTGGTTCTGAAAATTACTTTGAAAAACATGAAATAGTCGCGAAAAAGCAATCTCCTTCTTTGAGAACATGAACATAATTTTTTTTTTTCAAAACAGAATGCATGATTTTGAAATGAATGTAGGAATTAAGTTTCACGCTAACACGCGACCGGAGGCAATGTGCCACCAATGCAACTAAGAAAACAGCTTTGAAAAGGAGCTTAAAGGTGCTCAAATCCAAATCCAAATCAGAAACAAAAAGCAAATGAAACAGAAACTCGAGTAAGTCCCTGTTTCCATCTGGGACTTAAATTTTGATCTCAGACGTGAAGACTAAAAAGACCAGTGTTGAGTGAAACATGTTACAAAATGAGTACACAGTATAATTTTTGGTAACACAATACTGTACTAAATTCAGTAATCACATTACAGTTACGATTTTGTCACTACTTGCATCAAAAAGGTTCTTCGGTTATCTGAACGACAGGACAGAAAAGGGGGGAAAAACCCATGGAACATGCCTTTTTCTTCCTGTGCACTGGTGCTACAATCAACTGATTTCAACTTATTTGTAGGGATGAGGAAATGCTGGATTCATCCAAAAGGCACCAAAGAATAAGAACCCAATGGTAACTGCAAACCATGTCCAGCACTGTGTTAGCAATACAGTGCAGTTGTTCCTGCACTGTACTGCTAACACAACTTTGACTCTTCTGAATATTGATTTGTAAATAATGGAATTTGAAATAAGGGGGTAGAAACAGAAAAAGTCTAAACTTCATCCTACTCCTTTTCAGGAATAAACATTGTGTAGACATAGAGATATTCATGAAAACTGTTTTCTACGTTTTTCTTTTCTCTTGTTATTTTAGTTATATTTACATGTTGGAAATAAAATTTATTCTATTTCTATCTATCTAAAACAGTCAGCATTCTGACACAAAGCCAACAAAGAATGCAGAGTGGATGTGCAAACCCCAACCCAGCTGCCTGATCTTCAGCAGGTAACAAAGGCAGTGATGTAGTGATAGCTCTACAGCAGGATCATTGTGGCGATTGCTTTGAAGTCTCTTTGGGCTGATTTGGGCTTTACTTTATGTTGTCGGCATTGTGTTTAAACTTAAATAGTAATCTTTATACGTATTTCCTCTTTAGGATAGTGATTGGTCTCATTTTGTAGGACTTCAGCCTAAAGTTTATATTGTTCACTGGTAGTTATATAACAATGCGTTTCAGGACTCATTACAGACTAATGCAAAAGTAATGTAACAAGTATTGTAATGGGGAGTCATGTGATTGTTAGGAATGTTGTGAATTGGTGAACAGAATTCAGTTGAACTGAACTGCTTCAATAAATAAACGTATATAACGTGTAACACATTACATTTTTTTTAGTAATGAGCTTCTCCACTACTAACTCCTACAAAAAGCTCCACTACTAACTCCTTTAAAGCTGGAGAGACTCTATGGGCTTTGTGTACACATAGATAAATCAATAATTAAGAGACTAATGAAAAACTATGTCCATGTAGTGGGAACATGAAAAAAGGGACAAATTTTGTGTCAGCAAACAAACTTTTCATGAACTATATACTCAGTAGCCTTGAAATTTTCATATATCAAACAAATTCAATCTGGTCATAGAATTGTATCCAACAATTTCTTTAATAAGACAAGACTGTAGCATCAGACTATCTGTTATACTATGTGCTGTGACTAAGTGTCTTAAAATTCCCATCCCAAATTTCACAAGCGAATAAAATCCCTTTGGCTAAAGGTGAAAGCCAAGAGTGTGCCACAGGTTGCAACCTGTTACCTTCCCCTATTCAGCACTGCCGCTTTGGCACTTTAGCTGATGATGATGTCAATCAATAGTGTAATGCAGTGTCTGCTGTTGGTGGAGAGTCTGAGTCAGTGGCGTCTCTTATCCTTCCTCTTGCTGCAGAGCAGCAGAAAAGCAGCTCAAGAGCAGGAAAGAATCCAGGAAGACAGAGGAAGGATGTAATGAATGTAGATTGTGCCTGCTTTGGTGTCTTATACTTCAAGTGTAGTCATGATATCTGTAAGATGTTATCAAGCTATTAACAAGTAATGATAGTGATTTGATGTTAACAGCCCACAGTAATTTATACTTATGTCTTAAAAGTTGTTTATACATCCAGTCAACAATGTAGCATGATGATGACAGGCTGGAAGAGTTTCTAACTTGTACAACATAATCATTAACAGCAAGGTTTTAGAAAAAAAAATCAATTTAACCCCCATTACCATTTGATACCAGTGCCAGACATATTGTTGTATGCTTGTTGTATGTAGCTCCTCTGTTACACCAGCCCTCTGCATGTCCCCTTTATTACATCCATGACTCTATTCTGAGATCTTCCTCTTTTCCTCCAGATTCACAGCTTAATATTCAACATCCTCTGCTCAATATATCCATTATCCCTCCTCTGCACATGTGCAAACCATCTCAACCTTACCGCTGTAACATTGTTTTCAAACAGCCGACCTGAGCTCTGATTACAAATATTTACTCATTTCTAATCCAAGCCATATTTGGTCACTACCAGAAACCTTAACATCTTCAGCTCAGCCTCCTGTCTTTTTGTTAGTCCTACTGTCTCCAAACCATACACGACAGCAGGTCTCACTACTGTCTTGTGAACTTTCCCTTTCACTCTTGCCTGCACTCTCTTCTTCACCTCTCTTGTGCACTGTCCCTTACTTTGGATGGTTGACCCCAGGTATTTAAACTCATCTACCTTCTCCTGGCATGTTCATCTTTCAGCCTGTGTCCATCTCATGCAGATACATTTATTCTGTCATGCTTCTACCGACTTTCATTCCTCTTCTCTCCAGAGCATACCTCCACCTCTCCAGGCTCTCTTCCACCTTCCACCTACAGATCAAAACATCGTCTGCAAACATTGGCAGGCAAGCACCAACTAAGACTCTTGCATGACCTCATCTGTCAGCCTGTCCATCATCACAGCAAAAAAGAAGGGGCTCAAGCTTAACCCTGATGTAATCCAACCCTCAACTTGAACTCATCTGTCACTCCTACATCACACCTCGCCACTATCTCATGTCCTGCACCACCCTCACATACTTTCCTGCTTCTTCAACAACTCTTTCCCATAGCTTTATGGTGTGGCTCATCATCTGTACCCCTCTGTAGTCACTACAGCTCTGCACATCACTCTTGTAATGTGTCTTCTCTGTTCCAAACATCCTCTCATTCTCCAAGATTGTGTTAATCTGGTTAAAAACTCCACCTGCTTCTCTCCTAGACATGTCCATACCTCCATAAGTACTGTATGTAATCTGGATCAACTGCCTTTCCAAATTGCATCCTCTTCATAGCTACACTCACTTCCTCCTTATGTCACGGCTGATGAGATACCTTCCTCTAGCAAGTATCTAGGCTATTTACCACCTCATTCAGTTGTGGTAGCTCCACCCTTTGCAAGCGAATGTAGAGGATGAAGTGTTTTTTGGTTAAAATACCAAGGGGAATCAGAGATATAATCAGTTTTATTCTCAGTTGTGATATGTGGCAGAAATTGGTCACCTTAATACAACAAGAAACTCGGTTAAGTTCAAAAAAGCTGTTTGGGTGAAAATGCATCATTTTATGATGGAGAATTCTCCTGAGGAAAATTGTTCCTCATCTGAGTAGGGCTTTTGAATGCAGCATTAACCCTGACTTCTCCTGTAGCTCTCCAATCAGAGCTTGATTATAAGGGACACCTAAAGCCTATTGTTCAGTCTCTCTTGGCTTTTTGTCTGATTCAGGCTGGAGATGGCAGTGGTGGTTGCAGGTATGTCAAAAACCAATTTAATGTGTTTATACTAAACTGCTAGAGCAAATTTAGGGACTCTCTCTCTCTCGTCTGATCCGGATGAGCTCTGTTACTCTGCTGTCCAACACCTGGTGGTGGTAAGTAGGGTCTTGGCATTAAGGTTATAGTTTTCACTGTGGGAGGACCTCAGATAATAATGCTTTTCTCCTTTTTTATAAGTTTTATTAACATAATCAAAGTTTTTCCTTTTAGTAAGATGGAGGGCCATTTCGTTGAACATATTACTTGCCAGTAATGAGTCTATGTACCTTTTCCTCTCAAGGAAGTCTCAAGTATTTCATCGGATGGAGTTCCCCAGGTGGCGCTGTTGTGTGTTCCTTGGATCTTCTTCTCACTGCCCCCTGTCTTAAGACATCTAAGTTTTCGGTTTATCACTGTAGTGAAGGCCTTCATCAAAAACACTTATTTGTATTGTGAAATTTCTGAAATGATGCACAGAAAGCTCACAGTTTATATATAAGTTAATAAGCATTAATAAGGAGCTTGTGTACAGTAGTGCTGCCCCCCTTTAAAGGTTCCACATGGTGCCAAACTGATGAAATACATATTTAAACTTTTACTAGGCAATTACAATATCTTAAATAAAACTTTTGATTTTCTTTTTTTTGAAGGATTCTGCTTCTTGCAAGTCAGTTACCTGGAGCCTATAAAGGGCTGCCAGTTAACATCAGAGCAACTGGAGCCACAATATATTTAGTTTAATCTGTCATGATTTGTGTAATGTTCATTGTTAGTGAATGCAGCCCTAGTTGGTCTGCACCTCACCTTCACTTCAAGGTTCCTGCTTTAGTCAAGCCGCTGGTGGCCATTCTAACAATCAGCAATGGTAATAGATAATACAGTCAGTGATACAGGTCAAGGGAGCTGACTAAAACATGTGGTAAGGTGCCTACTGGTGATATGTATGGGAATGATAACAGCTGATAACAGCCATTCAGAGGGCTGGTACAGTAATCGCCACATTGAGTGTGCAATGCTATAGGTGCTACATCTTAATTGTTGATGCAGCAAAAATCATTATCATGACACAGGTTAAAATGATTCAGCACTCCAGTGCAGTACACTGTATTCTAATGTGTGAAATAAGACCAAACTAATGTCTAGTAAACAGCTTCCCAGCAGTCATTAACTTGTAAAACTTTGTGGAAATGAATGCGTTGAATCATTATATATGTCGCTATTGATCTACAGTCCATGCCTTTTCCTAATTAAAACTGGATGAACAGATTCTGCAAGTACAATAGCTAGTTAACTGCATGTTTTTAGGTTTTGCACTCACTAAATCACAGGTTATGGAAGTAGGCACAAAGCACAGCTTTATTTAAATCTGCTCCTGAGCAATCCTCCTAGCTCATTCACCTATAATAAGCACCAACATAAAAAGTACAAATACACCTTATCTTAAGCTTGTGCCTGTACAAATCTGAGCCACTGTCACATAGAACACGTCACAACAGCTCACAGCTGTATGAAAAAGGATTTAGGTTCTTGCTGGTTTGAGGCATAGCTGTCTTGCGGAGAGCATCCGCAGAGGTGGACAGGCAGTGCTGTGTTGCCTATTGACAGTCTGTGCATGGATCAAATACCCTGGGCAGTGTTGACAGAGACAAAGAGGGGATGAACATGATGTCTGAATGTCAAGTCAAGGCTGTCAGAGGGTCAGACAAGTCAATGATGGAGCCACTGGAGTCAATGAAGGACGGAGCGAGAGAGAAAGGAGATGGACAGGATAGAGGTGATGCAGTAAGAGACTGGAAAGAAGATGGATGCAGAATGGAGGGCAAGAAAGAGGCTTAAACCTACAGCCTATATTCACGCTTATGATGGACTGGAGGAATAAGTCAGACGGGGAGTTTGAGAGTGAGACGGAGTGGAGTGTAGGAGGAGGCAGATGGAGCTGGTTAAATCCTTGTCCTGAGTATTGTACCAATTGTGGCAGAGAGGCAGACACAATAGCTGAGCAGTCTCCTGTCGCTTCCATAAACAAGATAAATTGATGAGGCTCTCCCGCCCACTAACATCCACAGTTTGTTTTTATTGCCTTCCAAGAGAACGGAATGGAAACCTACTCTAGTAAAACAAAAAAGAAACACTCTGCTAAATATTCCTTTTCCCCTCTCAAAGGCTTCCTCTATAGCATCATGGATGAGTGGCAACATTTGATGCCATTGTCTCATATGAGTAGCTTTGGCTTGTATTAGGAAAAGGCTCTTTCAGTGTGGCTCCCATGTTGCTGAGAACAAACTAAAAGGGATGTAATTCAATCAGTCGGGTTTAAAAAGCCACCTCTTTACATTATGATTTGATTATAGCCTCTTTTTTTTTTTTTTTTTTTTTTTTTTAACAAAAAAAAAAATTT
>VVHJ01021309.1:2219-14980 GCA_015107715.1 Tylochromis polylepis
TTTTTTTTTTTTATATTTTATTTTTTTTTTTTTTTTTCTCAAATGGTGAATATTTCCAATGTCCCTCAGGCAGGAACGGCTTTAAGTCTTTCAAATCACAAGGGTCTTATTGCGGTCAGTCAGTAGGAAAAGCTTGTGGCAAAATAGACTGAAGCTTAGAAAAAAATGACCTCTGATGACGAGTGAGGGGAGGAGGCGCTGGAGCAGGTGTGTGTGTGTGTAGGTATGTGTGTGTGCGTGCGTGTGAGACAGAGCGAAAGGGACGGTCTCGTGGTTTTTGGTAGGCACTGTGTCAGATTCATACTGAAGAAACGGCAACAAAAGCAACAACAACAACAACAAGAGCGGCAACAATCAATCTGACCTGTAATAAGAAACGATGTCATGATAGCGATGAAGTGCGGCACAGTAACAGCACGGATGAACAAGGAAGCCACAGCTACCTTCGCCTTTAAATCAGTAATGACTTTAAAAGGAGTTTTCTTGTCAGCTGGATGTGGTTGGTGCCTGTGGTCACAGCAGCAGGGGTTCTTAAAACAAAGTGGATGTTTTTGTTCACCTTGGCACCCAGACTCATTAAAAAGTCTAGTTATCCATCATGTGCGGGACCCCAAACTAACAGAATTCAGCCTCTCATTCGTGAAACCAGATTCTTCAAAAAGAAAACAACAAAAATGTTAAAAACAAAACAACCCCCCCCCCCACACACACACACTTTTTTTATTAAATGGGCAACAAAGCTGCAAAACAATGACTAATTCTGATTGATACTTCTATTTCTGCCTCCTGTAAAGACCAATTAATATGGTTTATCCTCGACTACCAGGCCCTTCCCTCACGATAGTTAATTTACTCTGAAAGGTTTCACACAAAAACTCAAACATCTACTCATTTCTCAGCAGTGGTTCATTTATGGTACATGAAATCATTAGAAAGGCTGATATCAAGTGCAACAACAGTGGCAGATAGGGGGCAAAATATAGAAAAGGTTGCCAAGTGTTTATCAAAAGGTGGCAGATCACACTGGAACAACAACAATCACAACAACAATCACAACAAAAATAAATAAATAAATAAAACTGAGATCATATGGCTGTTTTTATGAA
This sequence comes from Tylochromis polylepis, assembly GCA_015107715.1. NCBI lineage: Eukaryota > Metazoa > Chordata > Actinopteri > Cichliformes > Cichlidae > Tylochromis > Tylochromis polylepis. Next base: position 3,326 of record VVHJ01021309.1, read on the forward strand.
ATATGTATGAAATAAGGAAAAAGCAAGCGTTGGCTTCAAATAGTCAAGCATTATGATAAATGGGTCAGTTCGTGATTATAGATGGATTATAAGATTTGAAGTTCACTGAACACAGACATGCGTGTCATTAAAATCTGTATGTTGTTGAGTCACACTCATGTTAGAGACTTGAAGTGCCGAAGATAATGCAAACCTTTAAACCTAAAGAGAAAAATGGTGTCTACCAATTTAAAATGATGCGGATTTGAGAAAAAGGGCAAAATAGATTGCCAAAGCAATCACACCTAAAGATGATCAGGCCTGTCTGTGGTGCGATTCTAATTCACACTGAAGGCGTCCTGAGTAAGATACTGAGACACGAAACAAATCCATATGTAGGGTTCAGATGCCATGTGTGCTGTGAACTGAAAACATTTTTAATAGTAGCTTTGCTGCATCGCTTTGCAAGAAGGCCATCAAGTTGTCTATTTCTAAACATATTTTCCTCATATATTGTCCTTCAACCATGTTTTGCACTCTCTATTTGTTGGTGCACCAACTATCGTACTTTGCATTTAGATTTGTTGCAGAGTCACCACATGTGACACAATTACACACATCAAATAATATGTAATTTAAGTAGTCTTTAATTTATACACACTTTGCATGGCAATGGACACATTTAGCTGCCACAAGTGCGATATAAAGTCCTGGTTCCTGCAGATTAAACTGTGTATGTTTTGCAACTAAATTAAATTAGTTTAAAAATTGTCATAATTCTGAAATCTATTGAAAAAAAGATCTTAAGTGTTGCAATTGGTTCATCTCTTTTATGTTTGTCCCATTTCCTTATAAAAAAAGATATAATAGAAACACAATATGACATGTTATTTAACTCAAATTTTATCAATATATCTATTTAAAAATGCCATCTTGGGCACGTCATCAGCAATTTTATCCATTTTCATTGTTAGTAGCACTTTAGCCCAATTGTAAGTTGTCTTTTATTGTGACCATGTACTGTAGGAGACAATAAAAACATCCAGAGACGGAGCTGGATCGGAGTTTGGCTATCAAATAAATGGGCTCCATTAAAAACTCGACTTCCTGTGTTGCAATGATGACAAAAACATTTGCTGAAGTATACCTCTAATCCATTATAGTTTTAAAACATAACTAAATAAACAGCTATTTTTAAAAGTACATCAGTACAGAGTTTTGATTCACAATTTTCAGTCCTCACTTCACCAGCTAGTTTAGAAACCCCAGCTGTTACTCCATCTTTAGCTTAATCCTTAAAACGTTGTCGGCGTGTCAATGGAGATAATTACATATTTTTATTGTCCAACATCTCCAGTGCAGGAGTCAGAAAAATGGCAAACAAAATACAAAGTCTACCAGGTTTTAGAAATCTGCCACCTGTGATAAATGTAGAATAAAACCATTTAAAAAGCGTAATTGTTGCTGGCAAACCTTGCATCTCAACAGTAATGACAACAATACCACTTATGCTCATGATTGCCCCAGTGGGAAAGACGGTGCATATGTGAAGGTCTTCCAAATACAGAACGAATCAAAATAAACCAGCTTGATGTTACAAAGAAACCAAAATACTGTTTGTGACTTCTGTGAATAGCACATAATTATAATGTCTCTTATTCCGATATTTCTTTCTTTCTTTTTTCTAAAAACTCTGCTATAATCTGTCTTTACCCTTTAGCCCCTCCCCTGTGGTAAATATATAGCACAAAAATATAGGTGGTGAATGCTCCCGAATATATATATGCAATAGATTTACAGATCAGAAGATTCTGCAGCAGTAAGAAAGAAAGAAGATAAGCACTCTCAGAGTGCAGAATTACAGTGGAACAGTGTCCACAATTGTAGGGTTACAACCCTGTTTGTCTTTCTTTTAGCCTTTCTATCAGTTCATGTCTGTCTCTGCCTCCTGTCTGTCAGCCTGTCTGTCCTTCTGTAAGCCTGTAAATCTGTGTTTAAACTGGCTGTGAAGTGGAGACATGGATGACGGCGTCTGCAACAGTCCGAGACCAGGCTCATCTTCCTTGAACCAGTCTGTCTCATTGTATGACTGTTAATACCACTTGTCTCTACCTGACTCTCCAGATTTTGTATGTGTGTACCTGTCATCATTTGTGTCTGTCATTCACCCTGTCAGTTCTCTCTCTCTAACCTTTCCGTCCCTGTGCTAGTCCATCTCTCAGCGGGTAGACAGGTAGTGTTCCCGTGAAATGTGCTTTAGTGCCAGAGCTTTCTCTGTTTGTCAAAGTCTTTTTCTTTGTTAGTCCATCAGAGTCCTCTGTATCCATTTAGTGTCTTTCTGGTCAAAATCCATTTAAATTCGCAGGATCAGGAACGTCTTACCTCATATTCTGTCTGATCTGATTCATTATGTAGAGGGAGGGCTGACCTCTCCCAGTAAATGATTTCAGGTTAGACAGGCTCTGATTGGCTGTGTTACAATTTTAAAATCTTTTTTTTTCTCTTAATGACTCCCTTAGTCTACTTCCAGTTCAGTTAGGGCCTGTCTCCATCTCCTTAGCGTTCTCTCTTATCCATTGGATGGGAAGAGGCAGTTTATCCTTTAGATGAGACAGTCTCTCATCTGTTCTCTAAGTGCTAGCTCCCCTTTAGACTCCTTTTAGTTTTGCTGTGCTCTAATCCCAGTTCAGTTAGGATTATAGCTCCATCTCCAAGGATGCCCTTATCCTTCGCTTAGGAGTTAGTCTCTTTTCAAAGCAACTTTTGCAACTGTCTGCTAACATTAGCCATCTTAGATCCCATTTCAATAGAAAAAAAAAAAAAAGACAAATACCAGCTGGTAACACCAGCCTCTGGTTGTAATGGAGACAGGAGGCTGTCCTGTCTAGCTGTTAGGGTGTTGTATTCCGTGGTTGTTTCAGACAGTTTCCTCTTCACAAAGCATTAGTCCAGTTTACTGATGGTCTGCTGGTGACAGTGTTTTCTTTGTACTGTCAGTGTTGAACCCAAATAGATAGAAACAGTTTTCTTAACATCACAGTGTCTTTTATGACATCATCTTCATGTCACATCTCCCCCATCTGTGGTCATTGTGATTATGTTCTTTCTTTTTTTTCATACTTGAGGACCTGTTTAATACAGTCGTTTTGACAACATGTTATTTATGAAAAATATTTCTAGTGGATTATCTTTTTGATTTCCAACTACAGCTGGGCTCTGACGATGTGCACTCTCTTTCTCCAGGCACGAGTGATCATAGATCCCACTCTGGGTGCTCCTCTTCACAACTTTGTGTGACATACAAAATTTGGCATTGGGTTGTGATAACATGTCATGTCCAACTAGCAGGTCATGGCTTAATCATTAGTACTTATATTATAGATAGTGAGAGAGGTTAAATAAGAGGTTAGAGTATAATGGATGTGTCTGGTTTGGAATCCAATTATAAAGAATCCACGACCCGCTGGGTCTTAGGGTTAGAGACAGATAATAGCCAGTATGGTTTTCCATTCAGTAGTATCCCTTTCCATCTCTTGATGTTACATCTCCCATTGAGTTCACACTGGCTGCTTGCTTCTAGCAAAGGCAGCAGACCTTTTGTGTTCATACTTGTTCAAATTTCATTTGTGGATACAAAATGCTTTCAGTGACGGAAACCAATGCTGGGTTTTGGTTTCAGCTGGAGAGCTGGGTTAGACTAGGTTTCTGGACTGGGAATGAAGGTCTTTTGTAATCAGTGTGCAGACCGTGTCGTTCATGGTGAGTTTGCATCGAAGCACAGAGCTTTTGTCTTTCGTCGTCTCTTACCAGCCGTGGTCCCATTAGATATCTGAGTCATTAAATTCAAGTAAGGTCAGTCGATCCTCAAACCATGGTGCATACAGTGTTTAGATTTGGATCAAATCTAACAGCCTTCCCCTCCACAGCCTTGGCGTTGGTGTTATACATGGGGTTCTCAAAGGCGGCCTGGCCGTTGTTGTTTTCATGGACTGAGCATCCTGTGTATTGTGTTTTTGGTGTGGTTCTGTGCAAAAAAACAACAAAGAAAACCACATATTAATATATATAGTGAAGAAATCATGAATACACCACTGGAGAAACAGAAAGGCTCTAATTGCCTATTAATGTTAACATTACTGAACAGCCAGTGGACAATACAGAATGCAGTCTTGAGAGTAGAAGCATTGTAAACAAGCCTTAAGAAGGATTAGAGAGCGTGTTGTACTTTTTAGGAAGCCTAGTGAGATTCCAATCAGCTCATCCAAAACTAATTCCTTCAGCAAGCCTTTTTTTGATATTAACAGCAGAACAGAAGTTATTTGCATCTGTTAACAATGCGAACACAAGTCATTTGTGCTTAAACCATATCTCTGAAAAATCCAATTTACCACCTCCTAAACAGAGTTGTTTTGCAGCACAGTTTGCAACAGACAGTGACTTAACTGTCTTTGAGCACCGCAACAACCAAACGATTGAGGAAGGCATTGTTATCACGAATTAGACAGCTTCTTAAAATGTTAACAATGCCTTTTTACTTTTTGTACGTTGTTAATGGAAAACAGAAATGAAACCACGATGCAATGACAGGAAAGCATTCCTTTCTGCTGCTGAAATGCAGCTGAATGACACTTCAAAGGGATACGTGAAGGTTTACTTTTTTGAACACATACCTTTGTTTGTAGAGATAAAAGCCAAAACCGGTAAAGATCAGAGCAAAGAAAGGCACCAGGATGGCGATAGCCACGGAGCTGCTGTTGGTACCAAGCTGGGGGGGTGGCGAGTTTTGACTCTCTGACATATTCAGACCTGCGACAAACCAGGAAATACACTGTCGTCAAAGTGATCTAATACAACTGTTTTGTTTTGAAGGAAGAAATATTATTGCGGGTTTAGAACAAAAGGCTTTCCAGTTGAGTTGTTCAGCAAATAACCGATTGCACATTTTTATTAGTTGTAACTATGATAATTAAGGTAGGGGTTCTGGTAATTGGAAGTGGACTGGTAGTAGTGGATGTTACCAGATAATGATTATTTTCTGCTTAGCATCTGCAGTTGACTTCCATTTGGACATGGGAGCTTGTAGTCATCTTGCACAGCTCAGACCTTTTAATTCTATAGAGCAGCTTTTCCTCTTGTTGAGAATACACATACTGCATGGCTGTGCCTGCTGCAGCAATAAAGTCACTAGAAGCTCCAAGATTACTTACTGAATTACTTTGAAGCAGTCTGCCTGATTTTACTATCAATTGTAGTCATTCATTGCTGAATTTCAAGGGAGACAGTATTATTTGGTGTTGCTAGCAAAATCGAAAGAGAATTACCCAATCTTTGCAGTCCAAACTGTCCATAGTCTTTTCCCTGAATAGAACCCTGGAATACGTAACTAGAGCCATCAGGCTCTGCTGATACCTGGAGATTAAAAAGAAAGAGCGGTTGAGAAATTGTTTAGGTGCCAGAGGAAAGGAAAACAACTGTGAAGAGAAAAACAGAGGGACAAAGAATGGTCATCTTCTGGTTTCATGTCAACACTACAGAGCAAATGAATTGAAGATGATGTTTGGGTTTTGTTGAAATCTTTGTATAAGGTGTATTTTCAGTGAGGTTTGTTTATTTCCTTTGTCGTCTCTTGGCAAGATTTCACAAAAACTACCAAAGCGAATGTCACGAAACCTGGTGAAGCAGTGGTGCATGGGCAGGAAAAGGGACACATTAAATGCTGGCTCCGATCTGGAGGGCTGTCTTTAAAATTGCAAGAAAGAACACTGGCCTTGGCAGAGAAGGTAGTCTCTGATGGCCGCTGTAGTTTAAATATTATCACGAACATATATTTACACAAATTCACCACAGCTGAGTTACAAACACATAATATGTTGATTATGACTGACATTCGAGGCTCATTTTGCAAGTACTCTATAATGTTCAGTGTTTAGAAGTATACAGAATAATAGATAGTTTACAATTTATTAAACTGATTATTAAAATGTTAAATGTGGTATTCATTTAGCTTCTAACACTCTGACTGATTATTCTCTATTGAAATCTCATCTTTAGATCATCTGCTAAGGGCTTCAATGTAAATCCAGATCAACTAAATATGGTTGGGTTGATTTAATCGACCGAGACTTACAAATCCATCCATGGTCCAGGAATCATCTATAATCTTGGCGGGAGAGATGGCTGAATCTTTTAGTTGGTTTCCCTGGTTCACATAATTCACCTGATACATCAGCAGCAACAGCCTGGCTTCGGAAGCCTTGTAGACTCCTAGAGGGCAAAGAATAAACACACGATTTATACTTGGCTTGTACACGGTACATGTTTTAATGGCTTGCTCACTATAGTTCATTAGATCCTACAGCACGTGTTTCTACTTTGTGTGGTGCACCAGAGAAATACATGTCATTAGTTCTGACATTTTATTGGGATACAGAGAAAAGACAGCAAACTGAATGGAGCTGCAAAATAAAGAAGATATGTATTTTAAAAAATGGATGATTTTTTTTTAAAGAGAAAACTGGGAAACTGAAGTTAAGCAAAGAAACTCAATTCAGTTCATGTACTCATAAAAAGGTGTTGGTGCAGAAAGCGACAGCTGTTTTTCATGCCTTCAATCTATGCTGCTAGCCGGCCTAACCGTACTAGAACTCTGCACTTAATAGAGATATACCCGACTGATATATTCTTCCAGCTTCACTTTTGAAAATAAAATATAAAGTATGCACATTTCCCAAAACACCAAACCCCTGCTGCCTTTAGAAATATTCCTTAGGTAAAGAAAACTTGACAACTTAAACAGAAAAAAACATGCAAGTTTTATGTAACTGGCCACTGGCCTTTCTGTGACTGTGTGAGTGCAGCTTTAGCTGTTATTGATCTAAAGCTGCTCCTTTAAGCCAGAATACGAATGTCTGATAGCGGCGTGGTTTTGTGATATGGTGTTTGTGCACTCCACTACTCCAGGAAGCAATTCTAGCTTCAACAGGATTTGTGTTTTAATAGGGTCTTAACCCCCTGCTGACGCTATTGTACGACCCTGGGAGGTATGTATGTGAGTAAGTGTCTGTCTGTGTGTTTGAGTGAGTAAGTGAGTGAATGTGTAAGTATGTGTGTGTGTGTACAATAACATTGCAAAGAAGCACGGTAGAAAGAAATGAATTTCAATCACCAACAATCCACCATTAGACAGCAACATTAAAGAATAAAAGTGCTCTCAATTCTGTTTGGTTGCTTGCTTACAGTTTTGCCAATGGACCAATATTATAACTACATTTTATTACAACAATGACCTGTCATGTCATAGCACTTATGCAGTAATCTACTCAAAGTGCTTTAAATAGATTACTGAACAATTAAACATAATGTAACATGCCTGACAGGAGCAGTTCCATGTTGCCGTTGCTAAGGGTAACATTGACTCTCCCCGTTGTGGAGTTAAAGCTGGTGATGCTCAGTGTTATAGGCTGCTTCCTCCCACGGTAATTATAGGAACCCTTCCATATGTAGTTGGGAGCAAAGACATCATCTGGAACTACAAAAGAGAAGAGAATATGAATTAGATTATGTTCCATTTCTTCTGCTTCAACTGTTAAAAAACAAACAAAAAACAAAACAAGAACAACGGCCTGCACCAATCAGCCACAGCATTAACCCCTATTCATGGTATATCTGTCCTCCTGTGCTGACTCACCATTTTCTGTGTGTGTGTGTGTGTGTGTGTGTGTGTGTGTGTGTGTGTCTCTCTCTCTCTCTCCCTCTTTCTCTCATGCGTGAATCAGTTTTGTGTGTGTCAATTAATCTGGCCTTGTCTTTCAGGGGCACGACTTGTCCTGGGTTCCCACCCCTCAGTGCCACTCACCTGTGTGGAATCTGTTCATCTGCTGTTACTACTTAAGGTGATGAGCTGTCTTCAGGTTTTGCTGGATTGCTGAACTCAACACAGTTAGTTAAACTGGCTCTCTTCTTTGTTGTTTTTCCCTGCCTTCATCCCTTTATCTATGCTACTTACATTTTATTCCTCTGTGCAAGGCATCCTGGTGGTTGGATAGAGAGAGTGACATTGCCTTTGCTTTATTAACTCTTTTTGTTAAACTTTTCGCCAGGCAATAGGCAGGTGGTTTTAATGTTGTAGTAAACTGGTGTATATAACTGCTCAGTATGTGTGAATTTTATGCAGATAACTGCATACAGTACGGCAGAATAAGATGAGCATAAAGAAGAGCAGAATTTCACAGTAGTTAATTTACCTTTCTCTGTGTAGTGAGGAAAAATAAATTATTTAGAACTACCATAGAAAGCAGTAAAGTGCAATAAAATCGACAAGAGCATAAGAAAAACAAGAGCAGCACTGTGGAGCAGAACGTAGCAGAGTAAAAAGGAGCTGAGCTGAATTTATCGAATGACAGATTAAGCCAGACTAAAATGGAATAGATAAGTCAACGATAGACAAGGAATGAAAAGACTGGAATAGAAAAGACGGTAGTAGAACTGACCGTTTAGTTTGGGGCTGGGGGTTCCTGTTACTGGCTTCACAGGTTTCTTCTTCTCTCCGGCTACGCACATAAGACGGAGAAAGAGAAAGAGGAGATAATGTCATATCAAAACTCATGAGCAGGGCAGCAGGGACAGCACAAAATATTTTAAAATGCTTTAGTTTGCAGCCAACCTCCCTAATCAACCATGTTATCCAGGGGAGAGTGCAATTCATACTAACAAGTAACCACATTAAAATGCAGCGGCAGTCACTCTCGGTCACAACGACAAGTGAGAAGTGGGCCGAGAAAGGGTTGAGCAAAACAAGCCTCTTTAATGGTTACTTGTAGAATGAAATGCAAATAAGGTTAATGACCAATAATTGCTGTGAATATTAGATCCTTTTAAAACTGGCTTCAAGACACTTTTTCTATTGACCATCAGCAGCTTGTATTATCACGTCAAGATGCAGCCATTGTTGGCAACAAATACATGCAAACCAGGAACAGGTTATTTGTCCTAGAACCTTAAATTGGATTAAGGAGTGCTCCAATTTTAAAGACTACTCCAGGGCATCTGGGTGGTAGCCGTGGTAGAAGGTTTCAGAAAAGAAGCCTGCAGTTTTTCTTCACACAGTCTGTAAGCATTTGTTGATACCAGGTAAAAGATTTTAAGGAGTGCAAACTATATATACAGGCATTATATATTTGTAGCAGGGATGATGCAGGTTTCTTTTATATAATCAAAGCTGTTAGGCACCTCCCAAACCGACCTTTTCCTGAGATTTGAGGAGTGCACTTTAAACTTTTTGGCCCAAATGCTCAGTGTTTCCATTATTTTGAATATTTTGTGAGGGAATACAAAGAGATGATTATAGCATTGTTTGCTAGACATAAGCTAACAGAATTTGTGAAGCTCCAGTGGATTCTCCTTCAAAGTATTGTACAATATTAACTATGTACAGTATCTTGCAATTCTTTAATTTCTTCTGTGATGGCTCACAAGGTTGTAGTTTAAGCTTGACAAAGCATGATGAATGCATGACTTCACCTTTATGGTCCTGCCTGGTAAATCTAGCAAAGGGACAAAACACCATGGGACATTTTTTATCTGTTTTGCCTTTGAACCATCAAGCTCGCCACCAATCCAAAGGCTGATCAACCCAACAGGAAATCTCACCCTACTCCAGATGGCTTGTCTGTCCCTGTGTGTGAAGTGACAAAGTCTCCTTGAGCAAAACATGCTCAAACACTCCTATCTGGTCACTTGAGCTAAAATGCTCCAGATAAGAAAATCAAAAAGAGATACACTTTTTTTTTTTTTTAAATTTACTGTAACGGTACATTTTCAACAAAACAGAAGTACTTACCCCGACATATCGGCATCTTTCCAGTCCAAGTGCTGTCACTCTTGCAGACCCTGTGTTCGGAACCCCCCGCCAGGAAGTAGCCATGCTGACAGCTGTACACCAAGGTGTAGCCAAACCCGGGAAGATCCATCCCTACCACGTCCACATGGAGTGGGCTCTCTGGCTGCTTGCAGGCGTGGGCTGCGGGGTTTAGACAGACACATTGTTACACTTCAGTGAGAGTCTGAAGGGATGAAAGGGTGAACGGCTGACAAATTGAAACAGTGTGTCTCATACGTATGCACTCAGGTTGTGTCCCACTCCATGTCAGATCAGGCTGGCAGGTTCTGGAGGAAGATCCCTGAATCAAATGACCAGGCTGGCACTGAAATGACACCACACTCCCAACCTAGGCATAAAGACACAGACGGACGTGCACACAGAAGCCATTAAAGAGATTGTAACAGATTTGATTGGTAAAGAGGAGTCTGAATATCTTCAGCGGAGCTTCATAGTATTGTACTGCAATGACAAATATTATTCATATTTCAACAGATGAATTAGTGTGGACAAAGACCAGTACTTTATGTTTATAAAGTACATTAAAATACATGTTTAGTGGGCCTTGGCAGAAATATAGCTAGCTAGATGTGGTTGTGGCAAATGCATGTAACACTAACTGTTTAACTTCAAGCATCCCTTGTGTTCCTTAAAATATTAGAAGTATAAAATCCACTTGCACTCCCAGTTCAGCGAGACTTAATTTGAGACATATAATGAAGTTTGCTACCTGGCAATACTGTAATATTTATCAGCCATTAGATATTTTGCCTCCTGTGCAGTAGCTGGTAGCAGTCATTTTACAAAATCTTACTTGCTTTCTTCCTGCCAAACAACAAATTTTTTTTATTTTTAGGTTAACAGTTAATTATTAGTTATTTGGTTGAAATTATTATCATTATTTGGTACTAGTTACAGTGGGATGCAAACGTTTGGGCAACCTTGTTAATAGTCATTATTTTCCTGTATAAATCGTTGGTTGTTACGATAAAAAATGTCAGTTAAATATATCATATAGGAGACACACACAGTGATATTTGAGAAGTGAAATGAAGTTTATTGGATTTACAGAAAGTGTAACATCCCACTGTAAGTAGGTTGTTCTCCAAGAATCTTGGAGGACTTCCTATAGTTCTTGGGTTTGTGAATTCAAGTAGTTCCAGAAGCATCCCACACTGTTAGAGATCAGCACTCGGTGGGTGGCAAATCATCTGTTGCAGGACTCCTTGCTCCTGTTGTCACTGAATATGCCTCTTTATGACTGTATGTCTGGAGTCATGACCATACTGCAAGTGGTTTAGGACTGACAAGATGCTTCCCTGATGGCATAGCATGGTGGATAAAAATCTTAAAGCGCTGCATTTGAATGACTTTAACATTTTATTTTCTTCCTGCCTCCCTCTACTGCCTTTCGTTCTTTCCACTCTCTTTCATTTGCAACAGCTGCTATTAGTTACTGGGTTCACTTCTTGGGTAGCAAGGCACATACGGCACTAGTCTGAGAGTGCAGATTTACCTTGAAACCATAGGTCCGATTCAAGGAGCCGTAGCGTGGGGTTCCCGGGTTATCACAGCTGGTTTTGGTTGGTTCTGAAAAGATCAGCACACGAGTGGAAGTAATTACACACAAAATCTAGGAGAAAGACAAATTAGCAGCAGCATTATACATCCCCTCTCAAGTTCCTTTTTCTCCCTTTTGTTGTCATGGTAACAGTGGATTATATATGCAATCAGGACAGCAGGGGGCAGTAGCACTTTGTCAGAAAACGAAGCAGGGCCCGCTCTACGTGTGTGTGTGT
>VVHJ01021311.1:2495-23206 GCA_015107715.1 Tylochromis polylepis
GGGGGGGGGGGGCTCGTGTACGTACAGCATTGATGCCATTCAGCTGTTGTGCAGCGTTGAGCAGTATGATGGTGAGAACCTGCCAGCGTAAAGAGCGATCAGCAAAGAGCTCCCAGGGTTTCTTGGCCTGTAAACCTGATAAGTTATTCCTCTCCTTCTCAATATCCTCTCGTTCACCATCACAATCCGCTATACCATGCAGCTGCTTCAAGGCTGCAGACAGGAAAGACACATAACACACACAAGGCTGTCAGAAGGTTTCCATCATCAGAATTTCATCACATGCTTGAAATGAAATGATAAATGTCTCTGCCTCTGGTCATTTCTACGAAAGGGAGTCTTCATTCATTTTTTTTTTACACTGTCACATGCACTAAGTCGTCTTTCCTGGCAGAACATAATTCTCATTGATCTGAAATGAAAGGAACAGTGCAGCTGTTTTACCTTTCTTACAACCCTCTTCATCCCCTTTGTCGATGAGCAGATAGCGTGGGCTCTCAGGGAACCAGGGCAGGATCAGGAGCTGCAGAAAAGCTGGGATACAGGTGGTGGAGAGCAGGACGGGCCAGTACTCCTCTTTCCCCAGGAGCTCTCTGTATAATTGTACAAGGATTTCAGGTCGATATGTTTCTTTGAAGTGACGTAGCATTGGAACTGTGTGAAAAGTTATTCTTCTTAATGTGTTTATTAATCACCTGAGGCCAATCACTTGTCCGGTCAAGATTCCCCCAGTGATGAAAATTGAGGTTCCCATTCCCATAGCACCACGCAATGAAGTCGGAGCTATTTCTCCCAGATATAGAGGTTGGACACAAATGGAAATGCCTATATAAAAATATTTAAAAGAAATTTCAGAAATTTTTCATGCAGCATTATTATTAGCCATTATTAATTGGACATCTAATTCATGTATCTGTGTTTCTCCAAGATTTAGAAATGAAACATTGAAGTGTTCCTGATGTACTCACCTGCATTTAATCCAGACACGAAACGTCCAATGATCAGTAATTCAAATAACCCTGTAGGGTAACTCAGACCCATCAGCAAAGCAGCCAGGAATGCAAATATGTTATTGGTCAGCAGCGTCCCTTTTCTGGAAAGAAAAAATGAATCCCAACATTTGGAAAAGAGAAGACAATTTTCCATTAAAAAAAAAAATTGTCCATACCTTCCGAACCTCACAGACAATGTTCCACCAATCAATGCCCCTGTAAGTCCTCCTAAAGTGAATATGGACACAATAGTGGACCAGAGGAGGGTGAGACCATCTTCTGATATGTTAGTTTGGTAACGCTTGCTCCAGGTCTCATTGATGAAATTTTGCACATACTGGAGATAAAAGAAGAAAATTGAACACAAACATTGTGTTTTATCAACACCAGTGCCAAGCAGTGTCTAAATACTGCCACTACTCTTATTATCAATCTGCTTTTTCGCCACTGATTAACATCACTATACTTGGCAATCATTAGACCGCCTGTGCTTGTTAGAAAGAATTATTTGAGGAGTTACATTAAGCTTTCCTATGTGTGTGTGTGTGTGTCTGCGTGTGCTCTAATATCACAATAACGAACACTGTGACTGTAGTTACTGTGTTACTAAGTTTTCCCCCAGACTGTGTTTTAATCATTTAGATTGATAGTTATGGAAAAAGTCCAGTGAGAGGCAGCAGAATTATTACCGCTGTGGGTGCATTGATGACAGATATATTATATCCATACTGAAAGGTCCCCCCGATGCCAGCAGCACACACAGCCAGCAGAAGAGATTTGTTTGGAAGCTGCAAACAGAAAAACGGACACATAAACAGAAGCGTTTCAGTATCATCTTGGACAGAAAGCTACATCCCACCATGCTGCCAAACCCACTTTTGTTTTTCAAAACTCTTAATCCATTACAATCCACTTACCTTCGGCCGCCTTCTATCTTTGGTTGCTTTAACTAGAAGAGGCTGATACTCATCCTTGTATTCTTTTGGCATTTTTGATATTTTGCTTAAAGTCCTGGATTCTTTGAGGGAGAGCGGAATATCAGAGTATCCTTCTCACAGGAGCTTGCTTTCAACAGGAAACTTAAAGCAGATGGGGGATGAGTTTATGCTGGGGATAATACAATTGATCTGTTGTCAGAAAGTGCCCTTAGGATGTGGGGAATTGGCTAAATTATTCCATGTTTATTCGGAGTTCATGGCACACTAGCTGTATCCAAACACAGCGTGCAGTGTAGTTTAATTAATTTAACATAAAAGAAGAAAAGTATATCAGGATCCACAATCAGGGGAGTTACACAGCATGATGATTTTTGGTCTATTAAACACATGTTTCACAAAGAGTAGCACAATGTGCACATATTGTAACATATATTGATTTCTTTTCTTTTTTTAAAGACTTGCTTAGCTCACAGGTTTTGATGCCATATAAGTATGATGCATGCCTACAGGCAGTATGCAGGACCACATTCAGATTTTAAAAGGCTGAGAAAAAATGCATAGTTATGCCATAACATAAGCCCGTAGGCTATATAGTCAGCAGTAAAGATGCTATGTGTGGACTCCCCCTATAGCTCAAATATAGAAAAGCAGTTGGTGAAGTTTTGTGAATAACTGCAGCCGCTGGATGGATAAACTGTGGAGAGCAATCTGGGCCGGCCATGGTGCAAAGTCTTTGTGGCTGCTGTCTTTTCCATCATCATAAGGACTCCAGTCTCCGTCAGAGGAAGGATGCACGGAAATGTTTATAAAGAGCGATCATTAGCAGTTTAATAAAGCTGCTAATACACATTCATAACTTAAGACATTCTGTATACAATAATCCCAACTGTAGTTATAATAGATATCAATACCAAATACTTTAAACGGATTTTTGTCAATCTGGCAACCCAAAACAACGCGCTTTTAGAGCGATTTAAATTACGAATGACATTTATTTATGATTAAACTATGGATTACAGCTCACATCCTCCACAGTCACTAGCTAAGTTTTATTTCATGTGAAATCAACTTTTCTCTTCATGACTTTGGCTCCTGATTGACTCTCTTATTCATTTGAGGAAAGACGTCTGTACCCAGGCTATAAAGTAAGAATTCATTTTTTAAAAACCCAAACAAACAAACAAACAAACAAACAAAAAACAACAACAAAACAAAACAAAAACCAAACTGCAAATATTCTTTCTTTCTTTTTAAATTTTTTTTTTTTTTTTTTTAAATTTTGCTAACAGCCCTCATTGGTTCCAAACCCATGTATGACTCACCTCTTTCTTTGATTCCGCATGTCCCTCATCCGCGTTCATTTTGACAGCTGCCGTAAAATTACGCTCCCAGAAAGCATTTACAAAGACTAAATTTTGCACTTGAATCCAAGCGCTTACAAAGTAACAGCCTACTGTAAGGTGCAGCACATGACCTCAGCTCAGCGTGGAGGGCTGATTAAGAGGTTGAGGCACATTCCTGCTGCATGCTGAAGCTTGCTGTTGGGTAAAAGAGGGATTGTTAACCCAAAAATTAAAATAATATTCGCTTTGTGTTACACACTTCACACTTACAGCTTGTTTCAACTGTCATGTGACAATTTAAAAAAAAAAATTGGTCCATATATTGTGGTCACGAGAAAAGAAACTAGTACAATCTTCTCACTATATTGAAAGATGATAACCCAAATGTATTGTTTAGGTAGAAGAAGACGTAAGAAGATCCAAATGTCATCTGCTAATTTTTTAATTCCATAAAATTGGGATACACTTTTCTTTTTTCCATGGATGACTGCCTCCTTGGTAAATAAATATTTGGATTTAAATTACTTTAGATAAAACTGATAAAACAAATCATTTCTAAAACTTTGACACTGGTTCTGTTTCCAAGGTCGCTGCACTCTTAAATTTGTTAATCATTCAAAGAGTTCTGTAACTTACCAGAAAAAACCCCGTTTTAATCCTGTGAGAACTTCTGAGACTCTTAAGATGGAAATCTCAAATAGAGTTAACAGTGGATATTTGTTCAAAATGTACAGCTCAGCTTTAGTTTCAGTCTGTAGTGATGATTTATTGATCCTGGTTAAGACAGAGACAGAAAAATAGGAACACTTTCATGTGACACAGCTTAAAGCTGTGTTGTACATGTACAGTGACAATAAAGGGCTATTCTATTCTATTCTATTCTATTCTATTCTATTCTATTCTATTCTATGGACATTCTATGCACCAGCTCCACTCTATACTACAGAAGCATCAGAGTACATTCCCTCAGGCTGATCTATTCAGGACGAGAAAAAAAGCCAAAACATGTGTAATGTCACTGTTTATGAACAATATAGTTTTTTTGATGATAGCTAGATATTTTTTAATAACGGGTTTGGAGAAAGAGAAAATTGTAAAACTTGTATGATGCTTAACAAGGAGATGCAGCAGGTAGAGTTACAAATTGAAAGGTCAGTGTTTCAATCCCTGGGTCCTTCAGTCAGCGTGCTGAAGCATCCCACTGAACCCCAAATTCCCCCTCATTGGAGTGTGAATGTGTGCAAGGCATGGAATAAAGTGCTGTATGAATGTGAGCACTCTGAGTGCTCAGTTTGGGTAGAAAAATGCTATATAAGTACCAGTCCATTAAAAATTTAATTAGCAGCAGAAACAAGCTGGTAGCATGACTGGATATAAAAGGTCATCCTTTGGAGCTCAGGTCCTTTGGGAACCTTTCACCAATCTTTCACGGCTAACACAAAGAAACAGAAAAACATTTGCACCCATACACTTACAGGCAATTCACTACTTGACCTAACATGTCTTTGGACTGGTCTAGGACACTGGAGAACCCGGAGAGAACCAATGCAGGCACAGGGAGAACTTTGTGGAGACTTTCACAACAGCAAAGATGATGGTAAAAGTACAACTTCTAAGATTTTTTTTAAACATTAATTTGAGACAAACTCAAGAAAAGTCAGCAAAGGGTGCAGTTTTTGTCACATGTGACTGGTGAGTCCACACGTGCAGCTTTAATTTAAATAATGGCTCAAAAATACCACTTCAAATAAGAGGATTAAATTTCACATTTCTACATTATTACTTTAGATAACATCAGATTAATCCTATAAGGTGTTTGATACATTATGAGCTCTTGAAGACTTCTTTATACCACAGATGGAAAACAATTCAAACCTAATGCATTGAATCTGATTGGACACATCACTGAAGATGGGAATCATCATGCAAAGAAAGTCTTTAGTGAGATTTTCTAACAGGGAAGAAACATAAATATCCATATAGTGCCTCAGAGAGAGTTTCTTATATGCATCTGTGCAGCAGAGGCCATCAGCCTCTGTGTCTTTGAAGATGAAAACAGACAAAAGGAAAACATTCATTTAGGGGCACTGATCATTATCCTCTTCAATTAAGCAGCACTTATTTCCAAACAGCTGATGCATTACACTTATAGAATAATATGTCTCTGTCAAAAGTGGAGACAATATCTTCTTCTCTCTCGTAAAAGGGAATGCTGCATGAATTTTTAAAGCCATCATTTCATAACTTCAGTACACCATCTGAGTGGATGGAGAGGTACCGATATTGCTGGTCATGCCTGGGATCTTTCCACTTCTTGGAAATGGTATTTGGGCTTCTGCCATCCTCAAACAGACGTTGTATGTTTGGCAGTTAGTTTGTTACCCACTGGTATGACTCTGGATAGAAACTTGCTTTTATAATCCATATTTTTCTCCTTTGACATTTTTAGAAAGTCTAACAGCTCACATTGAGGCTGATTTTCCAGCTTTATTTCCGGTACCTGATGATCAACCACTGCTTTGTTTCGATTCTTCCTCTGCAGGTGGAATACAAGACCAGTTCAGTATCATAAATGGGTCAAACAATGAATATTAAAGTACTTTTTTTAAACCTCATGGTTTGTTACATCAGCTTTGCTTCTCTTTAATGAGTTTCTCCTCACATACAAAGTCTTGAATAACCCTGTCACATCATTATCATTTTATCTTATCAGACTGCAGGTTTACTTGTGGTTCCTAGAGTTTCAAAAAATAGAACTGGAGACAAATCCTTCACCTCTTTTTATCACTTGACTTAAACTTTTTGATAAAGCTAGGGGTGAATCAGATGACCCTGAACCATTCCTTAG
Source organism: Tylochromis polylepis (assembly GCA_015107715.1). Classification (NCBI taxonomy): domain Eukaryota; kingdom Metazoa; phylum Chordata; class Actinopteri; order Cichliformes; family Cichlidae; genus Tylochromis; species Tylochromis polylepis. Next base: position 8,617 of record VVHJ01021311.1, read on the forward strand.
TTATGCTGCTATAAGATCAGACTGCTTCTACCTGTGATACACTGAGCACTTCTTCTTCACTTTTCATTCCCCAGGTATTCATACACCACTGCATGCAACTGAATTGTGTCTTTTATCCCCCACAATCTGTGTTTTGTCCCATCTCCCTGTGCCTTCCTTTGTCTTTTCTCTTTACCCTCACTCTGAGTTGATTGCAGCAGCAGCTTCATCTCCCTGAACTGGTTCTGCTGGACTTTTCTTCTTGTTAAAAGTGTGTTTTTTTCTTTCTCATTCTGGCCAAGTGCTTTCTCATCAGGGGTTGTCTGATTGTTGGTGTTTTGTCTCTAACCTTACACTTAAAGCGCCTTGAGGCAATTATTGTTGTAATTTGGAGTTACATGAATAAAACTGATTTGAATTGTAATAGTTTTTAATAATAGTTTTGTCAGTTATATTTTAGCCTATTTATAATAACTGACTTCTTAAAGCCCACTTGTAGTACCATTCACGGCCCACCAGGGATCCATGGCCCACATTTTGGAAACAGTTCGGGAGGGGCGAGAGCTAATTGTAGACATTCAACATGGCAGCATTTTCGTCATGTTTCTATGGACAAAGGTCAGTAATACAAACTAACCATTAAATAATATTTAAAGCCCCGCAGGGCATACTAACGCCTGTCTGTTCAGATGTCATGATGGCGTTTGACCGCAGGGGGGCGCTTCTTCCGCACAGGACGGTGTTTGTGCAACCCTGAAACCCTTCCCCGTGTGCTGTAGGAAAGGGCAGAGAAGCGGGCTCCCCTGGCGTCGTTAACCATGTCGGGCAGAAAGCCCCGGTCTGTGGCAAACCCTCTGGAGTCTGCGATCACCACACCGAGTGAGAGGATACTGAAGGAGTGCCACAATCTGTATGTGGACAGCGAAAACGGTAAACAGTCGATAATCTGGATTAAGGCTAAAGCAAAATTAGGACCGCAAAGCCGAAACCAGCCCGCCCTGGCTGTGATATTATGGCAACCGAGCGGTGCCACTGCTGAAGTCCCCGACTGAAGTTTATGTGGACTTAAAGGTGTAATGCTGCTTGGTGTGTGTGTGTGTGTGTGTGTGTGTGTGTGTGTGTGTGTGTGTGTCAGCCTGCAGCAGCTGCTAGTGTGTGTCAAACACGTGACGTTGAACACCTCAGGCTCCTCTGCAGCCTCGCAGGGCAGTGCCCCATCTGACTGTATGCATTGATGCAAAATCACGTACACATAGATACATAGATACTTCATTGATCCCAAAAGAGGAATTATTGTGTTACAGAAGCAGGATCAAGAATAAAAATAGTGAGGTCCACAATAAATAAACAACATAGTTAAAGTGCCACAGGCGCATAGTGACGGCTTTATACCGTAAGATATTACAGTAAAAATGCAAAAATTTAACAAGGGAGCCTCCTGTAGTGTGCTTTTTATTAATGGGAGATTATTATACCCTTCTGGGGTACATGAAAAGCAGAGAGAATATCAGCTTGATTTCTAGAAGGTAAACATTTGGAGAGGTGTAGTGTCACAAATAATCATGAGTAACAAATAAGTTACTCATTTTAGTTACCTTGATCACAGTGTGTCCTTTTAAAAAAACAACAACTTATTATGGTGTAATAGTTAAATAAAAACACAGGCTTGTATAATTTGTTATATGTCAGCCTTTTCCCTCTCTTCCCCTTCCTTAAGAATAACTTTAAAGTAATGACCTAAACAAATGAGAGTTGGCTCAAGACTTTTGTATTGTATGTAAAAATCAAGTAGATAGGGTATATTGGAATTACATTTTTAAAAGAAATGTTTGCTCCACAGAGGATAAACCTTAGAATTTATGTTCATTCTTGGAGACCGATTTATAAAACGAACACATACACATTCTGACTGCAAAGGGTTAGGGTTCAGATAACTTAGACTTCAGAGGTTTAACACAGTAGAATTGTACTTTAAGCATAACTGTCTTGGAGGTCATGACTGGCAGCAGACATCAGTTTATCTTGCTTTTACTGTGATCATTGTCACTACTGAGAATGGTTGTGAGGGAGGACAAGGGGTAGTCATTTCTGTGGGCAAAATCACTTTTGGCCACATCTGCCATTCTGTAAAATTTTTGTCTACCTACTCTTTAACCATGTACGTTTAACTATGCATCTGTGCAGGCTTACTATTTACTCACCAAAAAAACCCACATTATTTTATTTTAAAACCAGTCTAGAGCATCACAGTACAAAGGTACCACTTTAGTCATTGTGTGCTATGACTGTTTTGTGTGTGTTTTCAGGCTTGGTAAAAATTGCCAGCAGCCTGGGAGTCCGTCTTCTGCCTCCCAGAAAGAAGATCATCGTGATGATAATGGGTAACCACTCTGCAGGAAAGAGCTCCTTCATTAACTGGTATTACTGATACTTCTTATTGTTTTTGTGATTTAATAACACTGCCTGACCATCACATGCTCTGCTCTATGTGTGAAAGAGAGACTGGTGTTGAGAACACCCTGTTCACACATGACTTTTTGAAAGTGCTTTGTGGTTTGAATGCAGCCCAGTTTTGCCCCAGGAAGTGTGGATTTACAAAAAAATTTGGGGAAAAAAACCCAGGTGTAATTTGTTATTTTGTATGTCAGTTAAATCTTTTGGTACAATCAAAGTTTTGTCCTTTTTTGAACTAATTCTGAATAAATGCAGGGTAGGAAATATGTATGCTGTAAGATTAGTGACCTTTAGGCTACTCCCTTAATCACAGGGGGTCACTACATTGGATAGATCTGCATATTTGAAATGCAGGTCACTGCATACAATGAAACTGTAGTACTGTCCCACATCTGTGCTAAAAGAAAGAGCAGCAAATCACCATAAATAAATACCATATGTACAGAATCAGCTATAAACAATATGTGCAGAGATAAGAAGGAGGGTCCTTTCTGACACAACCCTTCCTGGGATTTGTGTCTCCTCCTGTCCTTGAATTGGGGGCCTTTCACAATCTGGGAAAATCTTCCTCTTCTTCTTCTTCTCCTCCTCCTCCTCCTCCTTCTTCTCCTACTCCTTCTTCTTCTTCTCCTTAAGCTTCTTATTTTCCTCCTTTTCTTCCTCCTCCTTCTCTGGTCCCTTCAGGGGTCACCAAAGCAGATTGTCTCCCTTCACCTTACCCTATCCCTAGCATCCTCCTCTGTCACGCCAGCCTTCACCACAACCATGTACATCTTCTGTGGTCTTCCTCGTTTTCTTTACAGACAATTTAGAACCTAACATGCATGTCTGTGGTCTGTGGGAGGAAGCCACAGTATGCAAAGAGAACCCACCCAAGCCCCAGCCGGCCAGTAGATTCAAACTCGGGACTTTTTTTGGTGTGAAATGGCAGAGCTAACCACTGCACCACCGCGATGCCCCTGATTCTAACTGATCTGACATATTTTAGAGAGAGGGGGCTTGCTGCTGACACATTGGTTAAAGTGAAATTTTTTTTCTATTGCAATATTTGTTAATGTGTTAAATTTTTTAAGATTCTTATATGCTCATCTTGGCTAATGTTAAAGATGCTCTTATGGTTGTCACTTTGATTATTATTACTTAGAGATTGCAAACTGAAGGAGTGTTTATCTACCTGACATTTGTTCTCTAGCTTCTTGAGGTCCCAGTTCAGTAATGTACCGCTGATCACACATTCACATCCTTTTAAATAAGCAACAAGCTAGATTATTACAGATAGATGGATGGGTTGGTGGGTAGGTAGGTAAATTTATTCTCATTCAACATGAAAGAATGACATTTATTGTCCAGGCTAACATTAAAATAGTAAATGTAATAAAATAGAATAAATAGTATGGGATTCTTGTGGATAAATCAAATGAACTCATTTTAAATTTATTCTTATAATTATTTATCAAGCAAAAATTAAAACAGTGCATTGCTTGAGCTTCTTAAATGTTAGGATTTGTTTATTTTTCCTGTCATTGTGAATTAAGGTGTTGTTGCTTTAGATCTTTCTCACTTTTGATGCCGTCGTTATCTTTCTAGGTATGTTGAAGAGCACATACAGAAAACAGGGGTGGCCATCGAAACGCAGGGGTTTACCTTCATCACAAGTGGACGCAAAAGAGAATCTCTGACGGTAAGATCAGCGTGGAAACGGCCGGCATGTGCAGCAGTGCCACAAAAAGATTTCCCAGCCAGAGTTTGAAAAGGAAAACCGTGACAGTTAACTCTTTCACTTCACTGCAATGCTTTTATTTTGTTCTCAGTATTTGTTAAGAAGCTTGTTTTTATATTTAGCGTTCACCTCTTAGTTTTGTACTGAAGGAGATTTTGGGATTTTTAACTTCAGTAACAGGAACTGAAGCTGCAGTCAGTCATAAAGGCTGATGAAGCAGAGTGTTTAATGTTGGCATTTATGTAAGGCACTCCCTCAGCCAGTGGTGATTTCTCATTCTATATGCTGTTCCACTGAGCGGCTTTGTTGTGTATGCGCGCGCGCACACACACACACACACACACACACACAAAAGCATCTTTGCAGCATGAGAACAGGCTTGGGAGACGCCTGCCTTTCGGTCCTCTCTGATATCCCTTCCCTCTACCTCTCTGTTCATATCCTGATGTGGTGAAGGTTAGGAGTATGAATAATATATTTGGAGTGTAGGACTGCAGAGTAGAAGGATTATCTCCAATGTGCAGGAAGAGCTAAGGCATGCACGCTGAGCTGCAGCACACCAGCTCGTGTAAAGCACTAAGATGAGAGAGGACTCTGTTGTAGAGGGGCGGGAAAGACTGCAGGGAAAAAAAATGCAGGTTTGTCTCATCGGGTTGTTTCTAACACTGTCCTGTTAACCCTTTCGCAGGGGAATGCAACACTGCATCTCTATCCTCACTTTCGACCGCTCCTGGAGTTCAAAGGTAAGACTTTCATTCTTCAACTCTCTACTGTACTATATTTTCATGCTCTCTCAGTGACTGTGCAGATAGTTCCTTGTGTGAAACATTAGATTTGATATATATTCCATGCGCGGATAAATACTCAAAACTCGGGGCCTTGCATCTCTCTGCCTTTGATAATGATATTTCCATGCTCATTGATAAAATCATCACCAATCAGTCTCTACAATTAGCGAATTATTGTTTCTCTCGACTGCGGCTGCCTTTCATTAGAATCGTAATAAAACAAAATGATGAAAAGAGAAAGAGAGTTAAAACTGCAGGAGATTAATGTAATCACAAACTGCAGAAAGGTATCTGTATGTTTGAAGTTTAAGATGAGGTTCTGCTGGTGGCTAATGAATATTTACCTCTGGATGCTGCTGATCAAAGTCTGTTTTAAAGACACATCACTCCATCTGTAACGTCACAAGAATGTCTGCCTGTTTAATGCTCTGTTACTCGTGGACTATTATTAATCCTGATCACAGGCTTCTGTGATTTAAGGTTGGGTTTAGGTCCTTCACCTTGATGACTCAATAGTGAGTCATAAACTTGATGATAAATCAGTCCAGACTCCTGTTTTCTTCTTCTCACACATGTGCAGCGCTCTGATGTTTTTTTAAGACAGTTTTCCTCAGATCTGTGCGTCAGCAGCGCTCTGGGGACGCCACCGGACGGCCGCTGTGAATGTGGTGATCGTCTACAGAGTCTGGGTGTTGCCTGCTGGCTGAGTGGGGGTGTGCAGCGGAGGGTGGGGGAGTGTGTTTGAGTGTTGACAGGCAGTGTGTAGAGAGTGAGGGTTCACTGGGTGCGGACCGGAGCGAACACTGTATGGCGTATGAGTCACACGCCCCGTCGGCAGTAGTGCAGATTAGTCAGAAGGAGCTGCTGAGAAATGTCACAGCTATTAGAGACGGCACAGCCCAGACTCCAGCAGCAACAGCTTCGCTCCGCAGGCCTGAGCCTCGCAACGATCTGCTGCTGGAATACAAGCAGGATTTTTTTTTTTTCAATTAATTTCAACTTTATCGTGATCGTCGCCGCTGCCTCTGGAAACCAGCTGTATCAGACATTTGTTTACCTGTCACAGCAGCTGAGGATGACTCATCAGAAAAGCTCCATATATCCATACATGTGGGAGCAGCTGCTGGCTGCACAGTTTGGTCTCCTTTGGGATGTGCTTCTTAATTTGGCTTCATACTTAGATCTTTATGTCTCTGTCTTATCAACCTGTTGTCATGGGTTTAGCCTGTATGCTTTGTGGGAGCTGACTGCTTTTGCTGCACATTAAAAAAGTAATGAAATCCACTGGTTAATCAAGGTCTTTGGCTTCTCAGATTCTTTAGAAGTATTTGCACCATGTCTGCTTTCACCTGTTCAGCTCAACAATTTTCTTTTTTAGTCTTGGTCGATGCAGCATTATTGCAGCCTTTGCCCTTTTCCTTGTGCACATGATCTCCTGCATGGTCCTCTCAGTTACAGTCAGTTCAGGAACTTAGTGTACATCGGCGAGTATAGCTGTCATTTTCTTTTTCAACTGTCAGAACTCTTTTTCCTTTCCCACACGGATCGATGCATCTGTCCTTGTTTGTGCTTGTTTATTTAGGATTATACGTACTAGCTGAAGTGCAGTCTAGCAGCGCTCTAAATTAAAGCTACTTTATGAAATCCGCACACACCTAAACATAAACATATATGTTTTTAATATTTCTTTTGCACAGTAGGGATATCTTGGTACTGCAAGACTTTTCTTAGGCGTGTGATGAGAGGCAGATCTATTGATATTGTGGCCATGCTGATGTTGGGAGAAACATGAGGGAATGCTAATGTGCCAGAGCAGCAGTGGCTCTGCTCACTGCAGCACAAGGATGTGATTTGTGTTGGCTGTTGACACCTGCCTCTTTGCATGAAACAGCCTCAGTGTCATCCCAGGCCTCCCTGGTATGTGTGTGAGTGTGGGTCGGCGTGGGAGGGGTTTGTCACTAGTAGGGATGCATCTCACTAGTGATCCTGTTCTATTTAAGGGAGGGAGGTGTTCAGGCTTATGTGTGATGGTTGTGGTGGATTATCGTAACCTCTCAGTGCGTTACCTCACAGTCGTTCTTCACTGGCTAGCTTTATGTCCCACGCCCCACACTAAAGCTGCCAGTTGAAGAGCTGTTGTGTGTAACCATGACAACAAAGCTCTCCGCAGAGGGCAGTGAGAAAACAGATGCCTCGTAAATATTTTAATAATTAGAAAAACGGAAAAAAAGTTTCATGTGCGAGGGTGCGGCTGCTGCCGCTGCTTTCATCATCACAGGAGGTGAACGTGTCTTCTCACATGTACACAGCTGCGTCTATGAAGAATACGACTGTTTTGCAGTTAGATTATAGCTGCCGTCCTGAAAATGCAAAGCTCTTTGCATAAAAGTTGCATTTAGATCTTTTTGCTGATCTCCCTCAGGCTTCCAAGTATTGACCGCACTGCGGCTTCCTGTAGCACACAATAATATAGCCATTAGAGGCGACATTTTCCTGCATGGAGTGAACTCTTTGTTCATTATCTTAGTTACTGTGTCTTTATCTTTTTGCACATGCACGCCATCTGTATTTTCCAGGTGTTACTGACTACCTGTCTGCTGAGATCTCCACCTCCAAGCAGAAGAAATTCAGCCTGGTGACTTTCGTGGACACTCCAGGTTTGGTGGACGGGGACATGATCTACCCTTTTGATGTGAATAGCGCCATCACTTGGTTGGGTGTGTCCTTTTGTAGCTTAAACTTGACTCTCCAGTGGTGATCTATCTTCTTCTTCTTCTCTTCCTCTGTATCTACTCTACAGCTGATGAGCTGCAGGAATGTAATAAATGTTTTTTTTCTCTGAGCAGGAGAACAGGCAGACCTGATATTTGTGTTCTTTGATCCGATGGGCCAAGCGCTTTGCAAACGCACGCTCAACATCGTGGAGAAGCTGAGCGAAAGATGTGCAGACAAGCTGTTGTTCTACCTCAGCAAGGCAGATGAAGCCGGGAAGGAGACAGACAGACAGGTCGGTTTACCTGATTTGTGTAATTTATTTTTGTTTCGAAGAAAGTTGAACCTGTGACATGATTTTTTTCATCAGAGAGTGATGATGCAGATAGTCCAAGAACTGTGTCGCCGTCCAGGTCTCAACAAATGTGGCTTTGAGATGCCAACAATATACATCCCAAACCCACAGAAGGTAAAATGAAATGTGTGTTTCTGTGTTGGTTACTTTAAACTGCTGTGTTTGTATAAAAATGAGTTCTGGTTGGGCAAATATTATAAACCACGGCAGTGCAGTTATCGCTGCACCATCTTGTGATCTACAACCACGAAGTGTGCGTGGTAGATTTGTGCATCCCTCAAGACCTCCGCTTCATTTTTGCTGAGTGAGTGCAGCTTCACTTTCTGCCAAGTGCACAAAGCTGTCAGTCAGAATGCCCTCAGGATTTGTCATGGAAGTTTCCAGACCATCCTTTATTGAGATGTGCAGAGTGTTTTTCATGTTCAGTCCAAATCTGACGCGTTTACGAGCTGTTTGTCTCCTGTAGACGAGCAGGTGTGTGAACCAGATCGATGGCGTTTGTCAGACCATCGAGAAGACCATTAACCAGGCTGTTCAGAAGACACTGAATCAGCTGGAGAAAGACTCTGACCTTATTTGTTCCACCATCAGCAGCAGACTAGAGCAGGACAGGTTTGACCTCTCGCAGCCACATCACAACATCTTGATAAAACATATTATGTGTATACTGAGCAGATAACCATCACCAGATATTATCAGTTGTGGTAAATGTATGATACCACAATGTTTTTATGGTTGTGCACACAGGGCTAATGTGGCTTACAACAAAAGCGTCCATCTTCATTCATTCCTGTGTGGTGTTTTGGGTGTTTTCCTGCCTTTACTCTTCATCCTCAGTTTTATTGTGAACACCTTATCCAAAGAGCAGCTGGAAGAGCTGTTGGGTGAAGGTGCAACTCGCACCATCAGCATCTTCACAGTAAGTGCTCTGAATGGATATGAATTTCGTAATATTTCATTAATTACTTCATTAGTGACTTAACATAGTGTCCTGAGCTCTCTGACTGTTGTGTGTCTGACAGGGAATAGTGATGTATTTATGGGACTGGATACCAGAAGATGGACAAGTAGTGTTTGTCATCAGTTTTGGAGCTTTTTGCTACCTCCTGCTTTTCCTGGCAAAGTATTTTGCAGGGTAAGTGTGGCAAATATGCAATATAAACTTGTAGAGGTTAATTAGCAACAATGAAATGATCAGTTGAAAAAAATTTTGTTGTTAAAGTATTACATTATTACAACATTTTAGCCTTTTGAGTGGTCTAAGCAACCCATTCAGTGGCATGATCAGGGAGTTTAGAAAGTTGGATCATCATCATCATTGTTCACTGTTTTCTGAAACAATGAAAAATGTAATGTGTGATTGATGAAAAATAGGATAAATGCTAAGTTTCAGCCTGTAACCTGGCTCTCTCACAAAAACAAGCACCTGATAAATTCTTAGGTACACCTTAATTTTACCTTCAGAACCGCTTTAACACTTCATGGCACAGATTCAAAAGGGTGCTGGAAACATTACTGATAGATTTTGGTCCATATTAACATGACAGCATCACAGTTCCTGCAGATTTGTCGGCAGCAGGTTAATGATGTGAATCTCCTGTGCCGCCACATCCCAAAGGTGCTCTACTGGACTGAGATCTGGTGACTGTGGAGACTATTTGAATACAGTGAAGTCGTTGTCATGTTCAAGAAATCAGTTTGTGATGATTTGAGCTTTGGGACATGGCGCATTATCAGAAGTTAGGATCTGTTGTTTAAGCTAAATTATGACTCTACCATCCAAATGTGGCAGCATAAGTCAATAGTGATCAGACCAGACAACATTTTCACACCCTGAATTGTAGCGTCGGTTTTTTGTTGTTAGCCAGCAAGAATAGCACCTGGTGTGATCTTCTGCTCCTGTAAGGTTCAAAGCAGATGGGTTAGAGAGCATTTAGAGATGCTCTTCTGCTTAACTTGATTGTAATAAGTGGTTATTTGAGTCACTGGTACCTTCCTTTCAGCTCAAAGCAGTCTGGTCATTCTCCTCTGATGTATGGCATCAACAAGGCACCCAGAGCACAGCCGCTCACTGCATATTTCCCCCTTCTCCGACCATTCTCTGTAAACCTTAGCTATGGTTGTGTGGGAAAATCCCAGTAGATCAGCAATTTGTGAAATACTCAGACCAGCCTGCCTAGCACCAACCACAGTTTATGTGTCCGTTCAAAGTCACCTGATCAACCAGTGAGCTAAACTGGGACTGGTTTATTCAAATTTTCAATTTCTTTGTAGTTTTCTGCAAATGTTTTTTTTCTATTTTTCTGTCCTTTTAAATGCTCTGGTTGATGGTTGAATAAGATCATTATAAGATCACGAGAGCCTTATGCCGCATCAAGACATAAAAATGTCTCCTTCAACCCTTTAAAGAACTAGGCCTGAGAATTGGCCTGTATGATACACTCAAACATATACATCACATTTCTTCCCCCTTCTGATGCTTGGTTTGAACTTCAGCACATGAACTTGACCTTGTCTACATGCCTAAATGCATTCAGTTCCTGCCATGTGATTTTCTGGTTATATTTGTGTAATGAGCAGTTGAACAGGTATAGCCAGTGAAGTGGCTGGTGCAATTACAAACATGGAAAGTGAGTATTTTAATGGTGTGATGTTCTTCATTCTCAGCCGAAGGAATAAGACTCTGACGAAGAAGGAGAAGAGGACGATGGCAGAGTACAGTGATTATATCCAAGATATCGTCAAGACTAAGAAGGTTAGATGTACATTTTGTGTCCGTATGCTCTCTCGACTAAGTTGTTTTTTCATTTGGATTGTGCAAATCTAAAGGCCACAATGATTAAGTATTTTTTGATTTGCCATTGAGATAAAGGAAATTATTGCCAACTCTGCAGCTTCCCTTCACTCTATGGAGCTTTTTAGTGTTGATCAGGTGGGGTTTTTTTGTGTTTTTTTTTTTTTTAATTTAAAAATCACAGCTTTAAAGCTGACTGCTCACTAAAAACAACAATGCTTAAGGTAATAACATTTATGTCAGCATTGTGTTTTTAGCTAGTTTAGCTTCCCTCACTCGGCCCAAAAATAAAAGAAAATCAGTTCATGGATGTCATCAATTTATCAAACATCAGGATTGTGAATCTCACACAGGTAACGTCTCTCCACAGAGTAAATTGTATGAATGGTACCTCCAGCAGTGTGCAGCAGAATATGACCTCTGACCCTGGGTAAGCTGAAGACACTTTGCACCAGTACCTGTAAGCTCTAAATCAGCCAAGATCACTGCCAACAATTATCATCTCAGCAGCTGATTTGAAAAGTGCCTTTATTACTAATTATTGGAAAAGCTATGATTGTAGTCATTTAATGAAAGTCAGACTGTGACTGGATTTTTTTTTTATAGTATATGGGTAATTATTGCGAGAAAAATATGAAATGTTTACAAGTTTAAATTAAGTTTAAATTTTCTTCTTGAACTTGGGGCTGCCTTTACCAGCAAACACATTTTCATGATGTTCTCTATAAAGTTTGTTCTCATCGTTGTCATGTGATCAGTCTTTAAATTTCACTACACTGTCCTGAACGCAGTGTTACCAGAATGTGTTTTAAGCAATAGTTACAATAACCAATGCTGTGATTAAAACCTGGGCATTATAGTTGGACATCTGATAAAACATTTTTATTGCATTGAATCCTTCTCTTGCCTCCAAAGAGCCAATCACTTATTTTTATATACAAATTGTTGTCATGTAATCATTGTTAGATGTTCCACAGACTTTCAGCACAGCACAGTACGGTGGCCTAGAGGTGCCACACACAACAGCAAAAAGAAACACTTGACGGGAAAGTTGGTGTCAACATTTTTGGTTTGTGATCGGATAAAATCCAAGTTCCTGAGAACAGGTTGAGATCAATTTTCTTCTATTTCTGTACTACTCTCAGCAGTTTTCTTGGGCAGTTTTTAAACTGTGAGGATAAAAGTCAAGGTGGAAGACATGAGGCAAGGCACTGATCTTCTTTATACACTTAACATACTTCTGTAATATAGCCTGTGAGTAAGAGTGTAAGTCCCCTACAATTAAATGAAATATCTGCATATTCTACCTGAAATTATGATGTGATTATATTTACCTACAAATACTTGGCGTTAGATACACTAAAATAAGGTGCTAATTATTAAAATTCATTATACAGTAAATAATTTTTAAGTAGTATTTAAGTAATTGTAAATAGTCTGTATTTTCCTAATACGTAAAAAACAAACAAACTATAATTTCCCTGCCTTACACTGTAAATATTCAGTTTTTTTAGGGGAGCGGACTATATTTTGTAGTCGCTTAACCTTGCTCTTTTACATCTTGTGTTATGCGTTATATTGGTGTGTCAGTGATATCTCCCTATTCAACTGCGTTTTTATAACACAAAAATTTGAAAGTTTTTTTTCTTTCCTGCCTAAAAGAAAAAATTACCGGCAGCAAATATTGTATTGCATAGATCCCATGTGGTCATATAATAATGGAACAAAGTCTTTCTTCATTCCATTTCTTATTTTTTTTTTCATTTTCACTTTATTTACAGTTTTACAGTGAGGAGGGGGGAGAAAGCAGGGGACGCACGCAGGCTTGAACCTGGGTCGCTGCATCTAAGCCATAAGGCACATATTCCTTTTGAATGCTCTGGTTCATGGTTGAATAGTGTTTGTAAAAGGAAAAAAATCAAGTCTGACTTGGTTCCATCATTATAAGAGTATGTGGGCCCTACGCCCTGTAGGCTTCAAACACATTATTCCCATTGTTCAAACCAACAGGCTTGTGTCACCATGTGTCAAAAGGCTGGATTGGCCCTTTGTTCCCGCCCTAAGTTCTTGTCCGCTCTCTACTCTTCTATCAAATAAACAATATAAAAAAGCCACCTAGAAATCCTTGCTGGGGATCTGCTTTAGCTGTGAATGGTCCCATGGTGGGGATTGTAGCTCTCAGCATAACACAACCTCATCTCTTTGGCCATATTTCTTTTAAGTGTGCCTCAGGGCTTTCAAGTGAGATTTTAATATAAGAGTAGTATAGAAGCTGGAAATGCCGCCTACCTGTCGCTGGTGAGCTTGATTCTGTCCAGTCACAATAAGAAATGTTGCCCCAACATTTCTGAGAAAAAGCGAGTTTTATTTTTTAACATGTTTTTTGTTTGTTTCATTTAGTTTTTGTTGTGTTTTGCACCTCAGGGACACCATAGTGCAGTGAAGTAACGGTGCTGTCGGGTACCTCTTACTTGTGTTAATAAGCACTGAACCCTGCCAGTCCTTTATAGATAGATTTAACTTGTGACACCATATACTGCCTTCACCACAGTGTTTGTAGATGTATTTATTAGTGTTGACAGATGTCAACATGTGAGGTGCTTTTTCTTAGAGATGCACTGATTCAATGCTCTACATTACCATTAGAGCTGCTTTTGAGGGTTTTTTTTTAATTGCCGTGACTGATATAAATAAACCTCTAACATTAGCAAGCAGGTTAATCGGTCACATGAAGATGGTTATCAGCTCGATACGTTAACCCGCAATTTTTCAACATGGCTACGAATGCATTCACATGAACTGCATCTGCTCAATCTTTAACAGCAGATCTGTCCATGATTTTACAATGGGAGGTGAAACTATAATATTAGAACAATATGAAGCAATCAAACACACACAATAGTGGCTGAAAGCAGTGTGTGTGTACATAATAGGAAGATTATATTATCAAAAGGCACTTTATGAAGAATTTTGGTCAGTAAGACTGGAAAAGCACTACTACATTAATAAAGTCTACCCTATTCAGCCAGAAAGGAAAACTGGCAAAATGCTGACTGTGTAAGTCAACAGATGTACTGGCATAACAGCTCTATCATGAAGAAACAGGAAGATCTGCCAGATTAGAGTAAATTGATGATGAGATGTGTGCAAGGCAATTGTTGCCTTATTCTTTCAGCTGCAGGAAAAATATGAAAAATAGGTCAAATATAGATCTAATTTAGGTGAAAATGAGGTCCATGTGTACAAATGTGTGCCCTGTTTTAGCATCCTATACGAAGGGGTTAGGAAGTAGAATGAATTGAAAACAAGGATTTAAGTTGCTTCTAAGAATCTACACTGCTCAAAAAAATAGAGGGAACACAAAAATAAGACATCCCAGATCTGAATGAATAAAATATTCTTATTAAATACTTTGTTCTTTACATAGTTGAATGTGCTGACAACAAAATCACACAACAATTTTCAATGGAAATCACATTTAGCAACCCATGGAGGTCTGGATTTGGAGTCACACTCAAAATTAAAGTGGAAAAACACACTACAGGCTGATCCAACTTTGATGTAATGTCCTTAAAACAAGTCAAAATGAGGCTCAGTAGTGTGTGTGGCCTCCACGTGCCTGTATGACCTCCCTACAACACCTGGGCATGCTCCTGATGAGGTGGCGGATGGTCTCCTGAGGGATCTCCTCCCAGACCTGGACTAAAGCATCCACCAACTCCTGGACAGTCTGTGGTGCAACGTGGCGTTGGTGGATGGAGCGAGACATGATGTCCCAGATGTGCTCA